>AYEL01078945.1:0-80288 GCA_000484575.1 Olivierus martensii
TTGGTTGGTCACATTTGAAGACATTTTAACTATCCTATCTGCTACTGTTTTGGCAGATAAGGGCATGTTTTTAATTTTATTTAAAATCTGCTTTGTTTTTGAAATCCCGAAAAAGTTCTTCAGAAGCATTAATAAAACAACATTTTATGTATTCACCATCTGTGAATGGTTTTCCTCTCTTAGCGATCTCCTGACTTACTTCGAAACTTGCAAAATTAACGTTATTAGCAGATTGTGTCCAATAATTAAATATAGAACTTTTTTTTTCAACTTCTGAAGTTCTTCAACTGCTCTCTTTCTCGTGTCACCGACAAGATATTTTCTGGAAAATGTAGCATGTTTTGTCATGAAATGTCTCTCCAAATTTGACTTTTTGTTGTGCGACAGTTTTTCTTGGCAAATGAGACAAATTGGAAGGCCATCTGAGTTCAAGATAAACGCGAAAGATTCAGTCCATTCAGTTTGAAAGTCACGATGCTCATCTATTGTCTTTCTTAGTTTTTTCTTTGTAGCCATGTTGAAAAGTACCCTAAACAATATATTTTGTTTAACATGTTATATAAATATATTATATAAAAACAAAATAAAAGAACTAAGCGATTATTCAAAATAATAAATAACAATTCGAAAATATAATAAAAATAAATTTCACTAGTAACACGTTTTATTGTAACAGTTGCACTTAAAATAAAACACGCTGCTGGTTAGGTTAGGTTAATTAGATTACGCCGCCATATCCTCTTGGGATATACTGTTTCTGGCGGCGGCCACTTGTAGAGCCCATCACAGGCTGTCCAACACCCGTGAAGGGTTCAACTGGATGGTTGAAGGATGGGGTTCAACGGCCGGGCCCGAACCCCTCCTGAAAAACTGGAGGAGTGGGACCCGGATTTGAACCCGGATCTGCTGGTACAATTGTCGCCTTACCGAAGCACGGCGAAAGTGGTACATACCGAAAGGGGGGCCGAAGCATACAAAAATCCCAAGTGAACCAAAGCTCAAAGATCAAACATTTACGAGATATAGACCCGCAAAGTTCCGTTTATTGCAAATGCCGCATCCGGTTTGACGTTGTGCCTGGCCTCGTATGGTCTGCGACGCGACGCGTCTCGTTCCCGTGCTCCACTACCCATGCCGCCTAGATGCTTCTGTATCTCGTAAACGTTTGACCCCAGGTCCGTTAAGGATTTTTTCGTGTGTTTCGGCCCCCATTTCGATATGTACCTCATTCGCCGTGCTTCGGTAAGGCGACAATTTTACCCGCGCTGCTGTAAATCACGACCGTCAACGTATCTAAATATAATCAAATTATTATTATTATTTCGGCTGTAGTTCGGAATAGATCCGCTCCAAAAACTAGTATTTGCAGCGAGGCGTACCGTTAATTTTGGTTTGCATTTCGCTTCTCGAGTTCCGCGCGCATCGCTACAGCTCGCAATGGCGTCCGGAAAATTTATAAACAACATACCACATCCAAATTGTGATCAATATTAAATTTATGATATAATATTAGATATACTTCTGACATTGAACAACTTATCACTAAGATACTGATGTATATTATGCTATCTATATATAGGTAGTATATTTTAGATTTATTTCATGCCATATATATAATAGAGATTGTGAGTAACTTGTTTATTTAAAACAACTTATATTTCAAATTTAAATAATAAACAGCATCAATATGGATATCCTTACGCACCTTTTATACCGTCAAATTTCTCTTTGACTTAATAGTTATAGTGACTGAATAGTAAGGAGCTCAATAGTTTGTTTTTTCAGGTCGGTCAAGATGTCGAAAATCATATTTGAAATTCAAACGATTGTTTGGGGCACGAAAATTAACCGTTGCGCATTCACAGACCAACATAACAATAAACTGAATGAAATGTCCACGATTTCGTACAAAATTTGAATAACAATTTATTGAGATATTATCAAATTGACGGCTTTTGTGCATAGGGAATATTAATATATGTCACTAGTTTTTTTATGTTAGGAAGGGGAAAAACTAGTTTTTTGAAGCGGGGCGTATTCGGAATCACAGCCATTATTTTTATTTATATATTTAAAATAATTACTTTTATGATATTCCCAGATTATGCGAGACTGTCCGGATTTGAGTCATTTATCCCGCAATGAAAACTGTCCCGGATTGGACAAGTAACCTTTTTAACAGGCTGCCGGATGGCCGAGTGGTAACGCTGTCGGCGTACCATGCAGGAGGACCCGGGTTCGCATCCCGAGTCTGGTAACCCCTGAAAAGTTTTTCCGTCCGGCGATCCCCGTTTTTCGAGTGCAGCTCGTGGTTGGAACTGGCCCCGCCCCTTAGTAATCTTCCTGATGGGAAAGGGACATAAAATATGAAAAAAATCTTTTTAACATTTTCGCAGTCGCAAAAAGTTGCTGTTTCTCTACTTTACGAGATGAAGTAATTATTATTAATTGGCAGCAAATGTTTCTATTTGTATGTGACAAGTATTGAGAAGATAAATATATTATTATGGAGATTGTTACAAAAATAGCCAATTTAAAATTCAAATTATAAGAAATAATGGATATGCTATAGCTATCACTCATTGTACTCAATTGCAAGATGGACAGAAATATTTAATCACTTTAATACGAACAACATACCATTCAAGATTATTAAATAAATAAATGAATTTGCATTATGCTTGCCAAGCAGTTATATATTCATTTATCACAGTCTGAAGCAACTTACTTTGTCATTCCAAAGTTTAAAAGTTATCACAAAACATTCCATTTTAAAAAGTTATAGATCAGAGGATAATGAAATGGATGACTAGAAACTAAAATGCTATTCTGAATGCTTGGTTAATTAATAAGTAAAAAATAATATATTGTCTCTTAAGCATCAAGAAGTATCATATGTAGGATGAAGTAACAAATCCTCCAATTCCTGCTGTTTTATAAGCAAGCCCTGTAAAATAATTTTTAAATTATATGAATTAGAATACTTTTTCCATCTTATTTTATATAATTTGTAAAATACCTGTCGCAAAGAAGAAAGTTGCATGAGTATTTTATCTTGACGTGGTGTAGGCCGTCTTGTAACAATTTCTGGATGAACAAGTGGATCCTTCATACATAAGTTTTAAGAAAAAATTATACATATTAACTTTAGATAATAGTTTTTATTATATAAATAAAGACATTAAAATTAAAGTAAAAGATACAGAAAAATTAGTTTAAGCAGAAAACAAATATTTATAATATCACAATATTTATAAATTTTCATATCTGAAACTACCTAACATTTCCCGGGTAGTTCAAGTATGCCAATTTCTTTATATAGGGTGTTTCAGAAATAATATGTTAAACTTTACAGGCTAAACATTGCATATCATTTTTAAATTAAAATCCATGAGAGCATGTTGGAAAAATAGTTTTTTTTTCAACATGATGAATTAATGAAATAAAGGATAACAGATTAATAGGATTCTGTTAAATTTCTGAAACAAAACCTAATTCAGCCTAAAACCTTTGACTTTTAACAGAATTTTAATGATATAAATAATTTAGGCTAATAAAAAAACAAAAATACTACACAAGAATTAAAAAGTGAAAAGTCTTTAATTTTAGAAATCTTTCAGTTGTTAAATCCAATTATTACAGCTTATAAGAGAATACAGATAACATTAGAATGAATGTTAAATTCCATTTTGGAAAGTTAAAAATTTTAAATATTCATATGTTATGGTTGAATACAAAGTTGTGTTAAAATTTAAAATTGAAAATGTTTAGATAAAAACAATCATATTATTTATATTAAAGAAATCTTAAAACAGTTGTGAGGAAGTTGACTTCAACCTGTTCTATTTTTATTTTATTATGCACTCTATTAATCATCATTATTTTCCTATATGCTAACGTATTATATTTTAGTTTAAAAGTTAACTTCTTTTCTATATGCTAACATATTATATTTTAGTTTAAAAGTTAACTTACTTCCACTTCTCCATCGTAGTTGGCAATCACGTGATACGGAATTGGAACTGTCCTCCGGAAGGCTAACGTATTATATTTTAGTTTAAAAGTTAACTTACTTCCACCTTCCTAACGTATTATATTTTAGTTTAAAAGTTAACTTACTTCCCATGTTTCTCTCCTTCGTAGTTAGCAAGCACGTGATACGGAATCGGAACCCGTCCTCCGGAAGCTAGTTGGCAGTCACGTGATACGGAGTCGGAACCCGTATCCGGAAGAGCTAATTGGCAATCACGTGATACGGAATTGGAACCGTTCTCCGGAAGAGCTATCCCAGGTAATGACATCATCATCTAATTTAACTAATTTTACCACTGAACTAATATGTGAAAATAAGAATGATCCGTATCGGTGTTTTGTTTTGATATATAAATTAATGTAAAGATGATGACATGAATAAATTAATCTGTAAGCTAATAACTTTGAACTTGTTACGTATAAGTATGTAAAAAGCAACATGGGACTGTAGTCACTCACGTATAAAAGATCGACGCAGTCGACAAGCCAATTTGAGGTGTTGAATCCAGATGCAAAATTGGCGAGTGACCTTTGAGTTCTTGTAGAGATCGACTATTGTTTGAAGTTTGTATCGGAGGTGGAGGTATTAGAAGTTATGTAATATTTAAGGTTTATTTCTTGTGACTAATTGGATTTTTGGATATTTGAATTGAATTAAACAAGTTTTGTTGGATACTTGTTTGTTGCTTTATTATAGTTTCAATAAAGCATTTCCTAACACTTTTGTAAGTGTTTTGAGTCTAATAAATTTATAGTTTTATTATTATTTAACTTGTTTGAGAATTTATTCCAATTAATATTTAAGTTTCTAACACTTTTTGTCCTTCTAGTTCTAACACTCGTTTGTTACTCTTAGTTGTAAGTTCTCGTTTCCGGTTTGGTTTTGCTGGTTAACGTGAAGTGTTGTTAGAGTGTTTTTGATGTTAATTAGTATTAAGTTAGAACTTAGAAAAAGACCTGAGCTCAGGCCAAACTCTGGATTGCAGAGTCGCTAGCCATTGGGATTAGTTCTAATTAGAGTTATTCGTTCTAATCTGCGACATTGCACAGTGTGTGTGTATATATATATATATATACAATATGTAATTGTTACTATATATAAATGTAATAAGCTACCATTATGTATACAACATAACAAGTTTTATCAAAGATTCTTATGCAAAGCCTAGACCAAGTTTTAGAAATATTTTCTCTCTGTTGGTCATTAATTGCATTCCTATAGGTTGACCTTTCTAAAATTTCAATTGAGTCTCTTATCCTACCTTCCTTAAGATTATAACATTTTTACAGCTTTTGGCTTATCCCATTTAGCTATTAAATCATGTTCATAAAAATGCTTACTAAGAGCAATAGTTAAATTATCTATTTTCAAATTATGCTTATGTTCTTATTCTTGTAACCTATCCTTCAAATTTCTTTTAGTTACTTTGACACTCATCATATCTGTTATGCTTTTATTAAAGATAGGTATGTTGTAAACTCCAGTCTTTTTTATTGATATTTGTCTGTATTGTTTCTCAAAATATTTAAAAGAGCAGATGCTTTTGGTTCCTAATTTGGCATTTATATTTTTTTGCAGTGTTTCAAATCATTCTTAATTCCATAACTATATGTGGAATTTCTTGATGTTTATATATTTCTTGGTTATGGGTATTAACAAGGTTATTTCTTAGGCTTAGCATTAGATCACTACTAGGTGCAAATGATTATATTATAGATTTGTTTCATAAATTTGTGTGTGTAACTGTGTGTTAGATCATTGCTGATGGTTTTATTAAATTATTTTTGCTTACTTTATTTCAAAGAGTATTGCACTACTAATTGCCTAAAATATGCCTGGAAAGCTGACTCTTATATTGTGCAGGCAGAGCCGGCTAGAGGGACAGTGCGACCGCACAAGGCCCTGCGATCTTGTATGATGCAACTTTTAGGAAATTTAAAAATTAATCATTTCATAATTTGCTAATTTAAATACATTCCATTTTTCTCGTAGAAAATCTACAATCAGATCCTTTTTTTTTTTTGGCTAATTTATTTTTTCCAAGAAAAACAGATGGCTTACATGTCACATGCTAGCTTGATGTATGTTCATTGGTTACTCTGTTGTAATTATGAATTATAATGATAAGGCTTGAAGTACTAATTTGATTTCAGTGATTATTGTGTCGCTACTTGCATATCCTGATGTATGTTTGACATATATTCGATGGTTAGTCTGTTGTCATCTATCGGCTATGACAAGATTAGTGACGATAAGGCCCAAAATACTGATCTGATCTAATTGTGATAGTAATTATTGAACTCCGATACCATATAGGACTGACCAGAGGATGGTGTGAACATGAGACCGCACAAGGCCCTGCAATCCTGCATGATCCAATTCTTGTTCAAAACTGTTTTATTATTATTATTAAAAAGCCCCGCACAACCAGTTTGCATCAGGCCCCATTTTTTCTCGATCTGGCTCTGGATGCAGATCATTAGACCATAGAAATAAGAGAGAAAATAAATAGAAATAAGAATAATATAGAAATAAGAGTGGAAATAAATAGGGATGGTTGGATTTAACAATCAAAACATTTCTGAAATAAAAGACTTTTCACTTTTTATTGATATGTAGTGCTTGTTTGTTCTTTTCATTATGTAATGTAAGTAATTGATTTAGAAGAAAAATTTGGACTAATATTAACACCATTTTTTATTTAACAAATAAATTAATAATTATGCTAAGAGTGGCACCATTTAAGAACTAATAATCAAATTACAATTTTTAACTAATTTATCTGAAAAATCTGCCTTGACTTAGGAATGAACTAGGGACTTTCAGGTTAATGTCCTAAATTTCTGAAAGTTTAATGAATGCTATTTTATTCTTTATCAAAGCAGAATTATTATTTATAAGTTATAGAATATAATCAGTCAATTAAATTTGATAAATATTCTTTAGTACTTTTTAATTTTTACAAATTTTAATTAATGAATTTGATTATAATAAATTTAAATTAAAAAATAATTTGTCTTAAATTCAAAAACACTTAAAATTTTAAATATTGGAAAAAAATAACACTCACAACATCTGGTTTGAATACATTAACTCCACTGTTGTCGATTCCATTAACTAATGAATTATATTTTGTACTTGAAGATTTCATGTTTTCTAATTTATAACTTTCCTGATCACTCCACTTTCTTCTAGGTGCATGGTACGAATCATTTGAAGAATATTTTAATCCATATCTTTTTTGAAGAGCTGGAACAGATTGATGAACCAAACTAGGAGATTGAGGCAAAAAAGTTTCTTGACTATGCCATTTTTTGCGCATAGAGGGATGATGAGGTCGACCATCAAGAAAACCATAGTTTCTAGAATAAGATCTTAATGGCAATGATTCAGAAAACTGAGATACAAGATTGTCACTGCTTTGTGTTAATCTTCCTTGAAGTTTAGGAATTGTATGAGAATCTGAATAAAAACCATTATTAAATTCTTTTTCTCTTGTTTTGATAACTATGTCGTCAGCTGAATTATAACTTTGATGTTGACTTTTTCTTACAGTATTGGAAACAGGACAACTATTTCTATGATATCTAAAATCATAATATATATTAGTAATTTTATTTATATATATATATACATAGGGTGATCCAAAAAGGTTGTGCCAAAATTTAGACTTGTAGAGGATAAAATTCTGAGTAAAAAAGTCTAGACATGTTTTTTGATTTGAGACACTGTTTAAAAGATATAACATGTGAAAGTTTTGAGAGGTCATTTCCGATTCAATTGAAAACTTATTTTAAAAATATATTTATTTGCATTTTTAAAATCCTAAAAATTTATAACATTGAGAATAGATTATTTAAATGAAACATAATTGTTTTACAAATGCAGCATTCATTTTTGAACATAACCACTAAAATCCTAAAAATTTATAACATTGAGAATAGATTATTTATTTAATTAGCAACTAATTATTTAAATGAAACATAATTGTTTTACAAATGCAGCATTCATTTTTGAACATAACATAACCATTTTTGAATGTTAAGTTGCTAACTCTTGGTTTGATAGTTGTGTATTGCTTAATATACAATGTTTCTGAGTGTGTCATAGATTACTATTCTTATACAGAATTGGCAGCTATGCACCTCATTTAACGGCACAACAGTGGGAATAGTACAGCAGTGGAATTCTGTACTGGAGAACTTTTCCGTAACAAAGATATCCACCCAGAGTTCGTTTTGCAAATATCGAACATTTCATCTAACATTATTAATTAGTTAAAGTTGCATTATTTTACAATTTTGTTATTTTAAACCAATAAACTTAATTTCAGTACTTAATTTTTTCAATGTTTCTTGTCTCTAATATATCAAAATGGAAATGATGTCACAAAACTTTCATGCATTATATCTTTTAAACGGAGCCTCAATCAAAACATGACTAGACTTTTTACTCAGAATTTTATCCTCTACAACTCTGTATATTTTGGCACAACTTTTTTAAATCATCATGTATATATACATTTTTTTATTTCAATTTTTAATCTTTTAAGTATTTTATACAATACTTATTAAGGAGATTTATAAACTATAGAAATTTAAGTAATAAATTTCAGACAAATATTTAATAAAGATCTAATAAAAATTAACAAAAACTATCAATCATGAAATCTTTTGCTTAATATCATGAATATATTTGACAAAAACATTGCTATACAAAAATCTGCTTTTTAAATATAATATAATATAATCACTATTTTCAGGATTTAAAAAAAAAAAATCAATTGCAGAACTTTTATTAGATAAAATGAATGGAGATATTTTCATTTTTTTGGTTTTGAATTTTCTTTTCTAATTTAAAAGGTTTTAGTGATTTGTATTTTAATTACTTCAGTAATCTATTTTGTTATGCTTAAAATTAAAAAATATATAGAAATTAATATTTATTTATCTATCTTACAAAAAATAATCTATTGAATAAACTGTCTATTCATAAAAATAAAATTAATATATTTAATGATCAATTATTTTTAGCTTCTCAGAAACTGTCCTTTAGAATGATATTATAGTTTAATATCTGAAAAATTATAATCTATATAAAAATTTCAAATATTGAAATCTGATTAAAAGTTTTCAAATATGTTATAAACTTTTAAATTATTAAAATTATGAAAGCATGGTCCATAACATTTATAATATTTCTCAACATATTTATTAATCCTTGTATTCTAAGTTAAAGCAATATGATGTTGGAAAGTAAACATTTTAAACTTATGCTGTTAGAAGGGTGCAGCTTGTTTGGGTGCCAGGATACAAAGGGATTGGGGGCAATGAGGTTGCTGATAGGCTTGCCAAGGAAGGGACTTCTCGCCCCTTTTCTGGACTTGAGCCTGCCCTGGGTATTGGATCTGATGCTTTTGGGCAGGTCGTCAAGGACTGGTTGGTGGCCCAGCATCTCGTTTCCTGGAGGTCTATCTCCGGTCTTAGGCAGGTGAAGGCTCTCATTTTGAGTTGCTCTGCTCAACAAACTAAGGAATTACTTTCACTGAACAGACTTGAAGTTAGGATTGTTACAGGGCTTCTTACAGGGCACTATCATCTTAGAAGACATCTTCACTTGATTGGTTGATAGCCCTATCTGTCATCTAGAAGACATCTTCACTTGATTGGGCTTGCTGATAGCCCTTTGTGTAGAGATGATGTCAGTATGAGGAGGAAACTCCTCTTCACATTGTCTGAATGTGTGATTTTTTCGTGGATTAGGCGTGATCTCTTGGAATGTATTTTCTTGTTCCAGAGGATCTTGCTACTGTCCCATTGAGGAAATGTTTGTTTTGAAGACAGGACTTCTTCTGGGATGATTTGATTGGAGGTGCACAATAGACTATTGTCGGTCATGGTACTTGAGCTGGGTAGGCTCCTCCCTTTTCTACTACTATGCTGTTAGAACAACAATTATTATTACCTCATTCACTAGAACATAGCCACTTTTTCTTCAATTATATATATATTTTTAAAACATTTATTTTGGTTAACTGCGTCAATATTCTTTAGAAATTATTTAATAAAAAATCTATAAAGGGGTTCTAAAGTTCTGCAATTAGGAGTAAAACTTCAAAATGAGTTAGATCATTAATATATATTATATGCATTGTATTTATACATGCATTGTATTTCAAAATATTGGGATCAAAATTTTTACCATATTCAAGGATTGATATGATAAAGGATTCTATGAAAATAAGTTAGCAAATGAGTTTATGATGTTTTCATTAAGAAAGAAATGATGATGTGCTAAAGTATATGTTCATCAAGTCTAATTCCTTTACAAGACTCAGATATCAACAGAAATATTTTTCAAAATGAAATTTTCCTCCTCCACATTTCCTGACTAATAATGCCTGTGCTATTTTTAATATCAATTTTCCAGAAAAAAATATTGAATATGATGAGTCAGAAGCAAAGAGAATATCTTAACTTATTTGCAGTAATGCATATCACTTGATTTAAACAAATCATCATCACTATTTTCTGGACTTTAATAAAAGATGTGCAAATAATTTTTCTTTAGATATGATGAATGGAGAGAAACTCACTTTTTTTAATTTTTAATTTTTTTTTAATTTAAAAGATTTGAGAGATTTGTATTTAATTTATTTGCAGAAATGCATATCATCTGATAAACCACTTGAAACGAATACTGTAATTACAATTTATAATCTTTAGCAATCTTTCCATTTTCTGATATATTATTATATTTTTACAACTAAGTAATATGCTCAAGCATCAACAAGATCACAAATACTTGGCTTATTGAAATATTTGCACCATTCAATATATTTGCCATAATTGAATATATCCTGCACAGATGTTTCTACAATCAATCCCTTCAGTCCCTTTGCCATATATAAATATCATGACCTAATTACACCAGAGTGCATTTGATGTGTATATATATACACATATATATATATAGAAAAAAAAAAAGTTAAAAAAATTTAATCCCGATTTTACTATTCCTGCTATTGTAAATCAGTTTTTTTCCTATTGATTACATGAAAATATCCACTTTTGATACAAATTCTTAAATTTTTTCAGTTGCTGAAATTTTTTTTACATTATGTGTAAGCAAACATTGCTTATTATTGAACTACTTGATAGAATTTGAACTTTTCATCCCATCTTTTTGATTTTATAATTTAATCTATCAAAGTTATTCCAATTATGGGGTTCAATAAATATTTTTGAAATTTAAAGTAAAAATCGAAGTTTTCATATAATGAGCAATAAAATGCTGAAAATTGAAAAAATATTATAGATAATAGGAAAGTATTAATTAATTTGTTAAAATAAACTAAAATCTTTCCTAATCATTCATTATTTGTTTCAATTTCACTGAAATTTAGGTGAAAATTGCAAAAAACAAAATGTAAATGCCAATGGGCATGGCACTTTTATTGTGCAGCCATTCACTTTCTGGGAAATTATAGCCAAGCCTAATTTACCCTGCAATGTGCAGTATTGGGTGCAGTGAAACAATAAACTATCTGCAGTCCAATTAGAGCAACATAAACAATATTACAGTTGTTTATATAGGAAATGAGGTCATTTTCATGTGTGTTACAATTTTTTGATATAAATTAAAAAATTTATAAAAAGTACTGCTAAAAATTGTGTAAATGATGTAAGAACTAGCTAATAAATATGAAATATTAATAAAATATAATATTTCATTGAATTTATGTAATTTTTTTAATTATTATATGATGTAACGTCATTCAAATTGTGTAAAAGTTATGTAACTCTTGGTTTTTTTGTAAATAATTTCTGCAAATTTTGGCCAAATTACTTCATTCATGGCTTATTTTGTTCAGATGAGATATGGCTATCTAAAAATATCAATCATTTCATTAAATAGCTAAGATTTCATACAAAAAAATTGTATCTTCTGCAATCTCATAAAAAGAATGAAAAATTATGAAAAAAAATAAAACTTCAAAAAAATGCTTATATTGTTAGAAGGGTAAAAATACTACATAAAATTTGAAAATTTCAGAAGATTTTTATCAAAAATTAACTGAGATAACACAATTTAAAGTTTTTTCATATTAACTAGGCTTAATTTTAATTACTGATTGGCATGCGATTACAGGCAAAAATTGACATGTGCAGTACTCAAGGGGTAAATGTGATCTGAAAAACAATTAGATTTCTGAGCATTCCAGATATAGATATCAGATAATCAGTATAATGTAGAAAATCTTCCTAGTTTCATAATATTTTAATACAAATTTAACATTTTTAAACTTTAAAATCATATTTCATTAATTTTTCTTTATGTAAACTTACTTTTCTTCTGTCTCTGAACTACTTAAAGACCCATCTGAACTTGTTAATTTTGCATTTCTTGAATGTTTATTATATGAATGAGGAAAAATAGATCGTGTTTCAGTTAATGTCCTTTGATTAGCCATTTCTCTTTCCCAATGTTGTCTTCTTAATTCAAGTAACTTTTTACGTTTAGGATAATGTGGATCTCTCTCTGACATTTTAACAAATGGTTTCTGTTGTGGAGAAACACCCCATTTAACATGATTTTGTAAATATTCATAACTCTTCTGTGATGCTTTTGTTGGTTTATTATGTTGAATTCTATTTTTCCGCAATGGTGCAATACTCAATAGAGAACTAGATGTGCTATAATTAAAATTACAAAAAATTATATGTTATAATTATATGTTATTAATTTTATTATAACTTTTAACATTATAAATACCTTAATGCAGAATCTCCATCATCAACAATCCACTGATTTATATAACTAAAATCTGTTTGAGTTCCGAATTCTCTATTTTTGTTTTTTGCTTTTTCTCGCATTCTTACAACAGTAGGTGTTAATATTCTATTTTCAGTATATTCATATGATTCTGAAATGTCTGTTGTCTGAACAGAAAATTCTCTAAATTTTTCAGAATATGAGCATACAGAATTATTATTTTGTACAGAATAAACTGTTGATTTTTGTTGGTGTAATTTTGTATCTGTAAAGAAATTATATTTTATAAATTCATATTTTTATATATATCTTTTAAATATATATATTTATTATTATTTATGTTTATTGCAAAAGACAGAGCATTTTCAGAGGAGAACTTTTGAAGAATGAAAGAAGTGAGTAAAGAATAAACCAACATAAGGGAAGAAGAAAATAATTCATACAAAAGTATAGGAAGCCACAAGTGAAAAAAAGATTAATATATATCTAGTAATGTTAAACCAAATATTTCTAGCCAAATTAATTCCTAGTGGAATAATTCTGAATTAAACTTTTGAATTTCTAATGATTAATTTTCAAATCAAGGCTATAGTGCCACCTCATGCTGAAATACTTCTTACTTCAGATATTAAATAAAAGTAAACAGTAAGTCAAATAAGTAAGATAAATCATTTGTTCAAAAACGTTTTACAGACCAGAGAAGCTTCTCTGCCCCTTTCTCATTGGGCCAAAATGGGGAACTAATCAGTGACCAGTTCCTAACATCAACAAAACTGCAAGTGGAAGGTTATCCCTTCAAACCGTATTTATGAGAAAACTTGACAAACCATTTCTAACAACAACATTGTTAAAATTATTATTGTCAAACTCTGATATTTTAGGTATAGATAACAATAATAATATAATACTAAACATAATGACAATCTTAAAAATTAGAGTTACATAACCTTGAGCCACTCGAAAAACATCCACATTAAAGAAACATTGTGGTTTACACCCAATCCACCCATAAGCTCTTCAACAAAAAACAAACATCTTAGATCACTGCAGCTATAAATCTATTCTTACGCAATAACATTTCAAGTCAAGAATTGCAATAAACATTTAACAGTAAACATTCTTTTTATAAATATTGCACAGATAATTGAAGTTAATGATAAATATTATAACTAAGTAAAAGACCCATACTAACAAATATTACAAAAAGAAAGATCTTCAGTTATAATAAAGAACGTTTCCACTTATAATTTGTGCTGTAATATTTATAATTATTTATAATTACAAAATATAAAAATCTAAATAATTACACATCCATCATATATTTATAAGTCTCAAAGGGTAAATACAAAAATAATACTAATTAATTAAAATCCAATAATAATAATAAAATCTATAAAATTCTTTAAAAGAAAACTTTAAAAATTATAAACGATCAAATATTATACACAAGAGTTTAATACCATGTTGCTGGACAATAATTTTCATAAGCAGTACAAAATATAATACTTTATAGTACATATTAACAATATTAAAATCGGTAGAAAGTTTAGATTTTAAATGAGTAAATATTATTCACAAGAATCTAATAACATGTTGCCGGACTATAAGCTGTACAAAAATATGACACATTATATTACATATAAACAATACTAAAACAAATAGTTCCATTTGGCTAAGGGTCACACCTATTAAAACCATCCAGCCAACCATGCCGAAGCTGGGGGTAGCACAAACGAATCTTTGTAGATTTATGACGTGGTTAGTCTTTCCTAAGGAGTAAATAGTTAAGGTCTCCAACATTTAACCATATCTAATCCCGCTAGCAGTTTTTAATACTTGTACTTTGTCCCACATAATAGTGAGGTCATGCTCCAAAGCCCTCTGCACCAAAGCCGTGTCCACTTCCCTTTTACGGATCGCATTGATATGTTCTTTAATCCGTTTTTCTATAGGCCGACAGGTAAAATCTATATAGCACTCTTCTCTTCCAAGACTATAATTAAAGCACAGGATCTCATACACTCCGAAACACTTCTTGACTTATCCTTATTATTCCGTACAAGGTTGAAAATTGTGCTACTCCTTTTGAGTGCTATCGAATATCCTGTATGTTTTTTCTAAAAGCAACCTAAGTTTACTGGTAATGGGATTGAGATCAACCCCATACTAATTAGATATAGGTTGTCAAGGGTGCCTATTGGACACCGACTGTTTGACACTCATATAGATCCCTAAAAGAAACTTAAGCTAGAAAGAAGCTTAATACTAGCACACACGAGCAGGCCACTTAATCATATAACACACACAAAATTTTATTTTCAGTAACGTTTTCGGCTGTAGTATACCCTCATCAGCTTACACATTCAATTACTGTTTAATTCTAGAACATAGAACTTGGTTCGAACATACAAATTCTTTTCTGAAAAGAAAAGAATTCGTATGTTCGAACCAAGTTCTATGTTCTAGAATTAAACAGTAATTGAATGTATAAGCTGATGAGGGCATACTATAGCTGAAATCGTTACTGAAAATAAAATTTTGTATGTGTTATATGATTAAGTGGCCTGCTCGTGTGTGCTAGTATTAAGCTTCTTTCTAGCTTAAGTTTCTTTTAGGGATCTATATGAGTGTCAAACAGTCGGTGTCCAATAGGCACCCTCGACAACCTCATTTAGAAACTTAAGCCCATACCCATTTTGTAAACTTTGCTTAAGTATAGTCCCTATTTCTTCGTACCTACTCCCTTGGTGAGAGCAATGGGTAAAGACTCTCCTAAACAAGGAGCGGAACACCGCCACCTTATACTGCCAAGGGTCTGGGGAACAGGCAGGGATAAAAAACGGAGAGTAGGTTGGCTTATGGTAAACAGATGTAAAGTATTCTTCATTAGAAATGGAAATTAGGGATTGTTTCCCGGGATCATGGAATCCTGAGATCCCAATTCGGGAAGCAAAACGACAGAGTAGATGTCTAGCGGCAATTTTAGTAACTACTACAGTTAGGGTAAAGTTTGTTTTGATTTGAGTTTACAATGGATTATTTGCGAGTTTCGAAAAGTAAAAACAATTGTTGTGCGCCTCAATGCTCATCAACGTATAAAAATCCTGCAATATCACTTCATAAATTTCCATCAAATAAAGCATTGTCTAAAAAGTGGGTGATAGTATTGAAAATAGGCAAAAAAGTTTCTCCAAACATGTTAGTATGCAGCTTACATTTCAAAGATGACAATTTTTTTCTAAAAAGTAAATATTTTATAGTTATTGTAATAACAAACTTATATAAAATATCTTATATTAGATTCAGTTTGTGATTATTTTGAAATTTATTTTTAAAGATAATATTAATAAAAGGGCCAGATTAAAAAGAACAGCAATTCCTTCTATGAATATCCCCATAAGGAAACATGACTGTGTTACAAATGAGACCTTGAAAAGACAAAGAAAATTAAGATTAGAAAAAAGAGGAGAAAAACAAATAGAAAATATTTCTTGTGAAGAATTTCAATCTTCATGCAATTCAATAACCAGAATTTCTAATCATCCTTTACAACATCTTAATTTCAGTAATGAAGAACATGAAGCTGAAGAAAATTTATTGTTTCTGAAAAAAAATCCATTAGATTTTAAAAAACAGTTTGAAGACAAATGTATTCAAGTTAACACATTAGAGGAATTTTCAACACAATTTTGATGAATTGATTGATAATGATTATAAATGTCAAGTCTTAACTGGTATTATGAGTCTCACAGTTTTAAATATTTTAATTAATATAGTATCAAAAATTTCTAATGAGACCACCCTTTTATCTAATAAACAGAAAATTATACTTACAATGATGAAATTAAAATTAGATTTATCTTTTAGAAATTTGGGCGTTTTTTTTAAATCAGTGCAAATTCAGCTAAGAATTACTTTGAAAGCACACTGAGCCATCTCAGTATGGTGTTAAGAAATGTCATAAGATTTCCTCCAAAGGAAGAAATATTAAATAATATGCCAACATGTTTTAGCAAGTTTAGATCTACCCGAATAGTTCTTGATTGTACAGAGATTGCTATAGAAAAAGCAAATGCCTTACCTGTAGAGTTAAATCATACTCCTATTACAAAGGAAAGAATACTGTTAAATATTTAATAGGAGTTTCCCCCCTGGTCTCATAACTTTTGTTAGTAAAGGTTATGGTGGAAGAGTCTCAGATAAGGCAATATTTAATGCTGAAAATTTAATAGAAATGTTAGATGCAGGTGATGCTATAATGGTAGATAAAGGCATATTAACTGAAAAAGAATGTACGAAACATGGCATTATATTAATTCAACCACCATTTCTAAAGCAGAAAAACCAATTATCCAAAGATGATGCTGAAAAAACTGCATATATAGCTTGTGCAAGAGTTCATGTGGAAGGAGCTATTCAAAGAATAAAAGTCTTTAAGGTATGTAAAGGAACCTTGTTGTGGACTATGCTGCCTTACATAGATGATATTATAATAGTTATTGCTGCATTATTTAATTTAGGTCCACCAATTATAGCTGATACTAAATTTATTAAATGCAATCAAAATTCCATGTAAATATTTCCAATGATGAAAGGATTATCAACTTAAAACTCATTTTTGTATGATTTATGTATTTGTTTGTTTATGTAAATGTTTTAAATAATAATTGCAAAATAGTATTCAAATAAAAATAATTTATTATGATAAGGCAATTAATTTTTTCAACATAAAATTAAAGTAGACAAAATGTAATCTATTAATTAATGATGTTATGAATTCTTCATCTCTTTTTACTTCAAGTAAGAAAATTGAATCACTGTGACTACTATAAATAACAAAGTGGCACAAATCTATGTCTAGAATTGCCATAGACAGTTGAACTTGTTCATAATATATATGTTTAGGATTTAAACAGTGCACAGATAATTGTCCATTATCTTTACATTTTATATATAATAAATTATTTAATAAATCACTGGCACTTTTTGTTTTGCCCAATATGGGATACTTAATTTCTAATAATATAGAAAATTGTCCTCCTGATATTCTCAACCCATCTGGACTACAAGCAAGCCATGGCAGTGCTGGATTTAATTCTTCTACTATATCTCCCAGCATTTTTGAATTGACACATTCTCCACTTATAGCATGCTTTTTCTTAACATGACAAAAACTTGTGATTGGTTCTGCTACCTCACTGTTTAGTTGTGATTTACTTATGCCCCAAGCTTGCTGGAGATCTGTACAGCTTAGAAGTTCCAGCTCATTTCTATATTAAATTCAAGCATAAATTAAAAAAAAGGTTTAAATCCATATGAAATGATTTTGTGGTTGACGTCTGGTGGCATGTTTTCTATAAGAAAGCGGTGGAAGATTGAACACGCTGCTGGGATTTCTATGGATGGAAACAGAGCCTCGAAATCAAATGTCATCATGTTAATGTCGTTATTAGGTGTTAGACTATGTAAGGTGGTAAGGCATTGTTTCGAAGATGTGCATGTATATGCATATTGTTTTAATTTTTGATCACACCATCTTTGTAAGGTTTGTTCTAAAAGATACGTTGGGGCCTGGTATTTTTCAACGACAGGTCTTACGTTTAACGGGGTTTTATGAGATTTTAGGAAGCCGAACAGGCGTGGGCATGCTACATTTTTTACATTCCGTGTTTTAAGGAATTCTGGGAAACCTTGGGTTCTTGTTAACTTTGCTAAACGAGCCGTTAGTTTTTTGGTAGGATCTTCATTTAATAACTTGGCTTGTGACGTTTGTATAAAGCGTTCGAGAAAACTTACGTATGTGGGAGTACTAATGATGGCAATTCTCCTAGATTTGTCATCTTTCATTAAAGTTAGATGTTCATCTTCTAACCAGCGGCGTGTTTTTGCTATTTGATTTTTACAGATGGAAGGTTGCCTGTTGTTATGGTGAAATAGGTTCTTTTCATATTCTAAGACGTATGTCCATCTATATTTCTCTTTAGATGTAGAAGGTTGGTTCACTATTAATTCTTCAAATTCTGGTATATCTGAGAAAATATCATTTATAGGTTCCAAAGTGCAGTTGGGTCCTTTTATGAATAGAGATTTAGCATATGGGGGGATGTGGTGCTCCTCAGGGTTGGCCAGAACTAAGTCTATTGGGCATGTAACTATTCTTTTATTTTTTACTTGCTTGTGGATAATCCATTTCATTTTTTCTATGTGTTTCTTTCTTAGAGACTTTCTTAGAGCTTCTACGTAATGTTCAATACGTTCAACTTGTTCAATTTGTTCTTGGCTTCCGTTGTGTGATATTGTCGTGTATAATGAGTTGATTTCTGCTTTTAGGTTGTAAAACTTGCATTTATTTTCTGTCACTGCTACTTTCAAGCATATTCTTTTGACATTACGAGCGAATCTAGCAGATTTTACTATTATTTTACTATAAATAATAAAGATTTGATGTAATTGTGATGTAATTGCCAAATCATTCTCAAAATAAACTAAAGTTAAATAAATTTTTTTAACAATGTAGTCACTACTAGTACTCACTAATCTGTTATGGTTTAAAAAGAAAATGTTAATTTTTTGAAAAGTAAGTTTTGAATTCGTTTCAATTTGTAATTTATATAATAATTTGTTTATCCTCATTAGTGTCACGTACACTGAAATATCTCAAGACTATGCAATAAAATTTTATAAATCCTTCTGATTTGAGTTTCTATACGCTGAACTTAGAGTTTGTGACTATTAAATATTCTTTTAAAATACACGTTCTAAAAAAATATTAAAAAATTCAAATATCTCAATTTTATAACTTATTCGATAGATGGTGTGATGTGTCCGTCTAAGATGTTGGCTTTCTGATAGATTAAGTTAGGTCTTATCTTTCAGACGATAACTTTGCATCAATTAGTAGATAAGGAGGATATATAGTAATTAACATAACACAAAAATCTATAAATTTTATAAACATCTTCCATTTTAATGTATCTATTATTTTTGTCAGTGATGTTTGTGATGTGACGCTGTTTCTTGCACATGAAAATAAAACAGAATATTCCCTTTCTAAATCTGCTACTTACCACTGGATAGTTTTATCAAATGATTTTAGGGAAATTCAGCAGAGATGAGTGAATCATCAATCAGTCCGATTACAGTCGTTTCCTCATCCATCCGTTTGGTTGACAGCTCATACCTGTAACCGAAATACCAAACTACGTTCATCCTTAAATTTTTCTACGAGATTTCTCAGTTTGTCAATCTATAGTCACATGTCAAAATTAGACAGTTTTATTGGTAAAAACATTCGCGATGGATTCTACAAAACAATGATCATTTCTCTGAACAACAAATTAGCATGGGGGGACCGGGTGGCCGAATGGGAACGCGTTGGCGTGCCACGCAGGAGGACTTGGGTTCGCGTCCTGGATTTTTTCGGGGTACTGGTCCGGCCCGATGATCCCCGTCCTTCATCATCCGGCCCCCCTCCACGGGTGTGGGTGAAGCCCAATGTTGGAACTGACCCCGCCCCCTTAGTAATCTCTCTGATTGGAAAGGAGGCGTAATAATATTAAAAAAAAAAAAACAAATTAGCATGTATAGACCGGTTAGACTAAAGAACAGTATTAAAACAACAAAAAAAAAAAAACAGCAATGGACACGAAAAATGCACAAAATAACTTGCCTGCAAGATGATTTTGAACCACGAGATGGTATAATTTGTAAAATCCCAGTAATAGTAGTACCAAATGAAAGAAGTCAAACTATAAGTCAATGATCACAAAAAACAGGAGTCAAATCAGTGATATATTCGAACAGGTTGCTATAATAATGACTATTTATTAGCATTAACAATCCACCCTATTGATATGTAATTTAATGCGCAGTCATCAATTCCAATGTGTTAATGACGTCAAGAAAGATTAAGTGAGGTTCATGGCAGTATGCCTCGAGGCAGGTACACTTTCAAATGAGCACGAAAGCAGGGCCAATGAGAGAAGGGGGATGATGGAATAAAATTCTCCAGGCCCGGGATTCAAAAGGGCTCGACATCATCCTGCAGTTTTTTACATGCTAATTAATCGTATAAGGAAGGTGCTGAAATTTAGAGTCTGAAATGGGATAATATGAACCCTATAACTTTAAAATTATTTTTCCCACGTAAATTTTTCTTCCGAGCCCAGTAACATCTTTTACCGCACCTGGCGAAACACTAATTTCAGTGGAGTATTTTAATTAAATTCAATAGAAACTTCTGGAATTACTCCTAATTAATTGGATATAAAATGCAAAATAATTGTAATATTGCTAAGAAATAAGGCAACAGCAGACTGATTATCCAACAACGTTAAATTAATCTTTGAGAAAATGATTGGAAGGAGACGAATTAATGTGTGCCAAGTTAGCGAACATGCTTTAATTCTCAGAATGACTTAAGTGAAGATCATGTTTTCCATTTGAATAGCAAAGTTCCCAGTGGAATCAGCATATGGAATTAAATAATTATGATTCAAGACGAATCTTTATTTATTTAGAATTTATTTAGAAAAATGTATTTTCTCATGGTAAATTATATATTACAGCTTCATCAGCGAGTGCATCAGATAATTTATAATTTGTTCTTTCCACTTATCCCCAAAATTCCGTAATTAATTTTTATAAAAATATATGTTCTTAATTAAAATAGGACAAACTTTGTTAATAATAAAATAATTTTGCTTAATAATTGCATTAAATTTTGAAATCATTAAATTATAAAATCATTCGTCGATATATGTATAACGTTTAAACTATTATAGCATTATTAAAAGTTAATTTTTATGCAATTATAATAATTTTATAATAGTGCATAATGTAGAACAGTACTGAAACAGGTTACGGGCAAGCCACTAGTCACAATAGCCTGTATGCTGGGTCAAGTCTTGGCCAGGGCGGGTTTCGGGTCTCAGAGGTTTGACCTGTTCCAGGCCTGATGTAGAATAAGCTTCAATACAAACAAAACGTTTAAAAGTTTCTTTCGTAAAAATTGAATTAATTAAACTTAAATGAATGTCAAATCATCGTTATATCAGTGATTGTGAGTGACCTCATTTATCAGGTGTGTAAATATGAAACCGGAATTTTTTAGTAAAAAGTACACATTCATCGTATGATAATGATTAAGAATATTTTATTCAAAGTATTGGTCGTTATTAGTTATACATTTTTCCCATCTTTCCGGCAATGTGTGGATGCCATTGCCAGAAAAACTGTTCTTCTTTTGAGGCAAACCAGTTATCAAGCCATTTTTGTACATTTTCGTAGGAAGTGAAGCACTACTTAGCAAGTCTGTGCCCCATCGATGCAAATAAGTGAAAATCGGACGGGGCCAAGTCTGGCGAGTAAGCCGTTTGATTACATTTGAATAATTTCGATTACATTTGAAATCAACTGTAGTTCTTTTGTTCTATATTGTTTGCAACCAAAGATGGTATTTGTGATACCAAAAACGTTTTTGCATTTAATAAAAATTTTTTGCTGAGGATCTACACTGCTAAATGTGCTTCTTTATTTGAGATTTATCATTACATGTTAAGTAGTTTGTTTATTATATTGAACTTATTGTCCATCACTGTTGTAATTTTGTCATCCATGGGAGGAGTATTCTTAATTTTACCAAGGAATTCTTCGACTGAAGATATTGTGTATTTGTGATCTTTTAGTTTGTTAGAACATATGGTGGCTAGGGTGTTTTCAATGTTCCTTAGTGACGATCTATTGGTTTTGACAATGAATCTAATATCTATTGCAGTTTTATGGAACTTGATATACCCAAATAATCTGGGGCATGCAGGATTGCGAATAGGATTAATTTTAAGCTGTTTAAGTAAACCTTTTTTGTTTAAAATGCTATTTACTTTAGTTAAAAAGGAGCTTGTAGGATCATGAGTGAGTTCTTGGGCATCTGATTCTTGTATATATTTGTTGAGCAGATTTATATATCTATCTTATTTAATTATAACTATTTTCTTTGATTTATCATCCTTTGTTAGTGTTAGATTCGATTCTTTGGATATACTTTGGTAATCAAAATTTTTTCCCCTACTTCCTATCTCATCGCGTTTCCAAGAAAAAAGGGTGGTACGGGTGCTAGAAAACACCCTGTATATATAAAAGAACTCACACAACACCAAAGTCAGCTAGGATGCCACACAACTTAGTTTATTTTTTTTTCTCAGGAATCCTGTGCTTTCTCCACCATTACAGTCATTTTGTTTACATAAAAACTGACCTCTTTCAACAAAAATTTTACAATTTAATACTATAAAATATTTTTCCCCATATTCTCCCTCCAGAAAAATGAAGTTATGGGGAATAGATATAAGATAACACAAATTCTAGAAATATAAAATTAAACAATAAAGTAATAAAAAATGAAAAATAATTACATATGTAATCATAAAATGCCAATAACATTGTAGATGATAAAGATAATGGAGTTTAAAAATTATTATTACAAAAAAATGTCTTATAACCAAAATTCAACTGTTCTGGTACATTCATGTTTTCTCGTTATCATCAAGAAAAGGATTTGTATTAAAATTTAAACATGTTTGTTGTTCACTGTTACAAGGTGATATTTGTGATGTAGCCATATTATTCTAACAAAACTGCTTAAAAAGATTGGTAAGTTGATATTCAAAAGTGTTTTTAGTAGTATTTATAATCTTAGAAGTATTATTTTCATTGAACAGATTTGTAGAGCAATAACATATGTCATTGTCAGTAACAGATTCATTCCTATCATTAAAATATGAGAGAATGAGATTCAAAGTTGACAATGAATCATGTTGAAGGGAAATATGGCTAAGTTGTGTGCTTGCCTTCAATTGAAAAGAACCTAATGAGTGAAATTCTTTCAATTTATTAATGTGAACTATATCAGTTTTTTTATGTAGAACTTGATTAGGTCTATTAATTTCAAATGTTACCTGCAAAGGTTGAAATAAAATGATAAACGGGCCCTGAAATTTTGGAATGAGCTTCTTCATATTAGGGTAGAAAAATGTCTCCACTAATACCTTATCACCAACATTGATTTTTATCATACTTTTCTTTATATCAGTAATTATTCCATAAATTTTCTCCTGAACAATTTTAGACTAAAGTTGTTCAGGACTGAATAATGAACGAAAATTTACTGAATAATGAGAGCAATGATATTTTTCAAAATGTACAGAAAAATGGTTATATTATATATTACATTCAGGGTTGGATTAAGACCCTTTCAGGCCATATGCATAAAAATTTTTAAAACAAATTATGAAATTGTTCAATAATTTTTAACATACAGTAGAGTCTCTATAATCCGACACATATGGTTCTGGGGCTTGACGGATTCAGAGATTTGTCGGATTATTGGATGTTCAATAAAAAATGGAATTACACAAACGAATATGCTCAGTTTATTAAGACTTTCCTGTCACTGCTCTTATATTCAAAACCTTAATTTTATCCCGATTTTTTTAATATCATAAATGGTGGCTTGTCAAATACCATGAAACGAAGCCAAATCACTAAAATTTTCTCTCAAATCAAGTTTCTTAATTATTTCTGCCTTTTCGACCACAATCAATGTCTTATGTGTTTTCGTTTTTCACTTTTTCCAATTTGTGACATTATGTAAAGTTAAATAACCAACACTGATAGTAAAAACAGTGTACTGAACTATAAAAAATAGTCCGATTATAATGCCTGTGCAACAAACGAATAGCAACTGACAATTTGTTTTGCATCATTTTTTCTCTTTCACACATGGAATGGTCACAACTTGACACATGGTTGTGACATGAAAATTTCATGTGGGCAGCACGACTGTTCACAGAGTGTCAGACTACTGGAAGTGTCAGACTGGCGAAGGAGCTGGACCACAGAGACTCAACTGTACTTTTGGGGCCCTTTAGAATAAAGTCATTCAGGAAAAAATTTTGGAGCTTGAATGGTCAGTATTACCACATCCAGCATACTCTTCAGATCTTGTACCATCCAATTATCACTTGTTTAGATCATTACAAAATGCATTAAATGGAAAAAAGTTCAATAATGATGAAGTCAATTCTTTCATTCAAGACTTTTTTGTATTGAAAGATAAAAATTTTATTCAGAAGGCATTCATTAATTGTCTATAAAACTGGAAATTGTCATTAATAATGTGGGATCCAAGGGCTAGGGCTGCTGGAAAACGTCACTTCTCACCCGATCGTAACTTAGCGAACCTGACAATTTTATTGTTGATATTGGGTGAGAGTGGCCTTTGTCCGGCCGGTCCCGAATACCCCGAAATATCGGGGTCAAATCTTAGGTCCCTCAAATACATAATCCATCAATTAAACTTATTTTACTTCAATTTGACAGAAATATCCTTTAGTTGAAATTAGCATTGCATCATGAACAAAAATAGCTATTTCCATTGTCTATGTATATTTATGATTATTAAATCAGATAAACTTGAAATATTTATATTGAAAGTTAAATATAATTAGAATAGAAATGAAATAAAAAAAAAAAAAAACAATATAATTCTTTGTGAAGCAGTTCAGAATATATTTGACACTTCAGAAATTAGGTTTAAATATTCATATCAATCTTTAGTCTGAAATAGTCTAATCCTTTATAACGTAATTCCTATATTCATTTAAAAATCTTTTGTTTTTGTTTAACTCAAAGGTTTCCTGGTCCCAGTTAATATTTGTAGAGGATTTACCTGTATATTTGAAGAAAACAGATCTTTCAAGCAGGACTGCCGAGAGAGGGTGAAATCTGAGACTTTTGTCACGGGCGTGGCATCAAAAAGGGTCCAGTCATCAAGTCCTGACATGCCACATAACATGTTCAATAGTTCACAGGCTGCTGTCATAGTGCATTGTCTACTAAAGCAGTCATGCCAAAATAAACTATTTTATATATAACAATATTTTGATAGACAAAAATTTTGTGATTGTAAAGTGTGCAGCTGTATAGTGTAGGCCATGTGTGATATGTAATGTATAAAATTTTGAATTTAGTGTACACTTTTTAAAATAAATGTTTAATGTTTTATATGACTTTTATTAAACCAAAATGATGCACTTTTTTAAGTGTTATCTGGACCATAGACTTGTCATGGGCCCGAAAATTTCTCTCAGCGTCCTGCTTTCAAATATACTGAATAATAGATCTTTTTTTATTAAATACTGCATTTTTATTGTTTACTCACCTTTATCTATTTTTTAAGGATTCAACTTTTCCTTCAGTTGAAAGAATCATAATTTTTCTGTCACTACTAGTCATATTATTCAAAACAATGATACTTTTTAAAAAGCAATACAATGCAAAATATCACGAAAATTAAACAAGCTAACCATAATAGATAAAGACAGATAAAAAACAGAAAAGGTGCATAATAATTGAAAATGGATGGCAATATCTACAGTAGTATTATAATATAAATATCAATATAGATAATTATGGTAATGCTAATTGCAGATGTCTGCTATTCTCAGCAATAAAAATGAACATTAAACATTTCAGAAAACCATTGCCACAGAATTACTTTGAATAAAAAGAAATGTTGTAATAATCAAATGTTGGATAATTAAGATTCTTTTGCAATAGTTTATTGTGAAAGACCATCTAATTCTTTCTGCTCCAGTATTGGTTTTAAATAGTCACACATGTATTCTTTAATTTACATCAGTTTAACTTGTAAAGCTAAATTTCATAAATTAAGTAACAAAATGTATATATGATTATATAAAAATTATAAAATTAGATTTATATAAATATCTATTCTATTCAATTTATGAAGAAGAAAGAATTTTAACAGATATTGAATCTACAGGAATAATAATTTTAGAAAATAACAGTGCATAGTAGTGAAAGTTTTAAAGATTTAAGATAAGAATATAAAAGAAATTAAAACTAATTTAAGACACACAGAATCTGAATGTAGTTTTGATTTTTTCATAACAATTTGAATTTAGTTTTTTTACACTATTCATGTATTTTTACAAATAATTTTATATTATGTATATACAAATAAGCAAAAATATATATGAAAGTTAATTATACTATAGCAATTAGAGAGAAATTTACCAGTGGGTCATCAAGGACATTCACTCCCAATGTTACAAGTCAGACTGAAAGATGCTGTTCCAGAAGCATTTGAACTTGTCCTAACATATATTTATACTGATCGAATTGATCCAACTAAAAAGAGTATGTCTGTTTCATTTTATGCAATAATAATGATGATGATAAAATTTAGATTAAATTTTTATTTTTAACATTATTAAATGATTACTTTAAAATATTTTAATATTTTAGGTGGATGGGTGCCAAGAGATTTTTCCCATGATCAGATGGAAAATCCTTTAGGTAAATTTCTTATAAAATATCAAAGACTATTCTAAATATCTTCATTTTATATTCCAATGAACACAGGATACATATCTTCATTTTATTCAAGAAAATTTAATTTATTCAGAAAGAAGCTATTAAATATAAGTAACATTATTAATTCTCTATATTTAAAATTTGTACATTGCATGAAGCAATTTAAAGTGCTATTTTATTATTATTCAAATATTCCTAATCCAGCCAAATTCTACCCCTAGTGAATTAAACTGCCAAATTAATAATTACAGTGAAACCTGTTAAAGTGACCACCCTTCGGGACCAATCTGACTGGTCACTTTTCACAGGTGGTCGCTATATGAAAAGTGACCTTCCGTCTCCTCAAAAGAAAAAAAAAACCATTTTTCATTATAAGAAACTATACGATATTTTGGATATTTTATTTTTAATTTATTACTATATGAAAAGTGACCTTCCGTCTCCTCAAAAGAAAAAAAAAACCATACGATATTTTGGATATTTTATTTTTAATTTATAGTATACTAAATGCTAAAAAGAAAAATTACACATAATAATTAAAATTGCATGTTAAAATAAATGTTTTAAGTACAATAAAAATTACTAATTTTGCTTTGTTTTTTCAAAACTGTTTTTTCCAAAATTTTTTATTTTCTGCCATTTTTGGAATTTGATTACGTATCCTAACATTGAAGGGCAGTTTACTAAAGCATACTTTTTCATTTTGTCACTCTCTTATCAATCATTTGTTTATCATTCTCCTTGTCATCATCAGATGAAACAATGCATTCATCAGGTTGTTATTGGTGCTGGAATTCATGAGCTGCTGTAAAGCAATAAAAGTTCTACACACCTAAATATGGGCTGACATACACATACACTGTGGTGCACTGAGCATGCTGTGACTTGTTCATGCACTAGTCAAAAAGGTATTGGGAACAAAGCTATAATGTACCAATACCTATTTTTAATATGGACTGATCTTGCTGAGAAGACATTTAGAACTATTTGTTGAAACATCATTCAATGATTTTTAGTATTATTCAAACTTTTCAGCACATTCTTGCAATTATTGCCCAGGGGATGGCAGTTGGTCCTCAATGCTCCCTAAATTTGCCTTGGATCAAAAACGCCCCCTTAGATCTCTTCATCATCCACTGGTGGGCAGTACCGATCCTGTTAGGAACCACTGGATTAGATTATAAAATCAACAGGATGAGATCCAAATTCTATCAAACTATTCAAATATAAACAATGTTTGTTTACATGTAATTTAGAAAATATTACAGTAACTGAAAAAATTTAGAACCTTTGCCAGAAGGACGTGTTTTCAACAAATACACACACACAAAAAAAAGAAACAGATTTTTGCAAAGCTCAATTAATAAAATCAGAATTGACTTGTTTTTTTATTGTTTCTTATCATTTTTGTTTCACTTTCTCAACATTTATCAATGTCAAACACACACAATGGATTAAGGTTGATTTAACCATTATAGTGTTAAACATTTCTAAGAAATAGGAAAATGTTCATTATGTTAAAAGATTCATCTATAGTTTTTACAGATTACTCAATAACATAATGGAATTGTCAATGTATATTTATATGAAGTAAGCAGCAATCTTAAATTAATCAAACTTATTAATATATTGTATAGATTAAATTAATTTTTTTTTCTGATAAATGAAATACGGTGGGTTATCACAAAATTAAACTATCTCAAAAGATGAATTGGATTAAAAGTGTGTGGCAAATGCATAACAGAATTTGAAATGCTATAGTTAGAATTATTACACTGAGTGGAAAATGACATAAACAAATAAATGCATTTTTATCATCATTTTATGAAAATGACATAATTTGTAGTATCGTTAATTAAAAAATACTTATAAAATTTTAATTTTAAATTAAAATTTCAAGATGTTTTTATGTATACTATTTGAATTTAAAATAGATTTGAAATAATGTGTAAATTTTAGGAAAAGATATGTTAAGCAATAGAATTGTTCTTCTCATGATGGATGTTTATAGATTAGCTGTTCAGGTAAGTCTAAATGAAATCAAATATTAAGAAGATTATAAAAATTATACCAAATTCTTTTAATTCAATTTTTATTATAGTTTCATATGAAGAGATTGGAACAACTTTGTGTTCAATATCTTGAAGCAGCTATCAATCATAGAAATGTATTAGTTGCTCTTCAGAATGCTTCAGGATTAAAATTAGATTTTATAAAAGTAAGTAGTTTTAGAAATTCTGATAATTATGAAATTCTAACAAAAAAAACTGTAAGGTACATATGTATATAAGCCATAAATTTTTAATACTGTACTGAAAAAAAAAATATATATATATATATATATTGTCTTAGAATTCGCGGCCAGGCAGCGCTCAACTTCCGCTTTCAATTCACGATTTTGATTTGGCGATGAGTTTGATGATGATATGAGATGCAATTCCTGGTAAGTTATTAATTTAGATGATGAACAATGATGTAAAATATGAAAATAAATATTTCTTATACAGTTAGTGTTAAGTTTATTGTAGTTATTCATTGTGAAGTTAGCTAATGGCTGGAATTTGACAAAGCAAGAACCAATTACCATATTTTCCATAGAGTTAATACTTCGATTAATGCGAGAAATTCGTGGAACCAATTATTCGCACTAATCGAGGCCTACCTGTACATTAAAATCTAATATTAACATAAAAATTAAAATCTAACAAATTACTTTAGCTAGAAAGGGTTAGAATTGAAATCAGTCAATTATTACCCATGCGCATTTAAACCGTGTCGTTGGGCATAATTTACAAACATTATAAAAGTATATAACATTGCTACTCAAAAATATCTGCATTAAGGGAACACATGGTTTACACCCGACCCACTTGTAAGACCTTTAACGAAAACAAACACCTTAGGTCATTGTAGCTATAAATCTGTCCTTACAGAATAATATTACAAGTGAAGAACAGCAATAAACATTCTTTCCATACATATTGCGCAGAAGTCAAATTTACCAGAAAATGTTATAATTGGGAAAAGATACGTATTAACTAAAATAACAAAATAAAAAATCTAAATAATTATACATCAATCATATTAACAAGTTTATTTAGTCAAATCTAATAATAATAATAAAATCTATCAAATTACTTTAACTAGAAAGGGTAATTGGAATCAGCCAATTATTATCCACATGCACCTAGACCGTGTCGCTGGGCATAATTTACAAATATTATAAAAGTATATTACATTACAGTATAATAACAATAATAAAATTGGTCGAAAGTTTAAATAACGAGCCTGATACTAAGTTACCAGACTATAATATTTCTTAAGCAATACAAAAATATAATACACCATATTAAAAATAAACAATTAAACAAATGTATAAATTACTAAGGAGCATTTATGTAATAATAGAAAAATCATTATTATAGATAGGTATTATAATCAGAATTTATCAAATTATGCTTCTAAAAATATGTATTACCTAAACTCAAAACTAATGAAACAGATAAATATTTGGATTTAATTTTTGAATGATCTTTTGGTTTGAAGAGAAAATTCAACTATTCTAAATCACTAAACACTTCCATAAACAATTCCAATGCTTATCTTGATTACATTATATATTTTGTAAATCTAAATAAATATGTATTTATGAAATAAAATGTGGTCCATTTAAATGGTATGCTTTTCATCTGCAAGACTTCATTCAAATTATGATCTTACAAAAAAATGCATTCTACCAATGATGGGCAAAAAATATTTATAATTGATTTTAAGGCAACTACTGTCAACATATCATTAATATCATTAATCCCATACCTCCAGCCCAGCATTTAATTCCCAGTTAAGAACCCCTGGTCTACAATGTTGCTGTGATCATCTTTATCATTTTTGGATTTAAGCCATACTAAACCAAAATTGTACCATGTAAAATGAAAATTTAATGACCTTTTTCAAATATGCAAAAGCAAAATCATGTAGTTCAAGTACCATGTAAATCAAAGGTTAGGCATATTCTTATGTTGGAAAATATATTAGAGAATGTTATATTTATTATTATAAATATTATATTAGACACTATTATAAAATATTTATCATTGAATTGTGTATGGCAGTGCTTCTCAAATTATGGATCACGACCCCAAATGGGGCCGTGAAGCGAAATGCTGGGGTTGCAAAAATTTTATTCAAACAGTTGAATTTCAGTTTATATGTAATTTCACAAACACCCAATATTTAATGTATAACAACATATGAATTTTCAGTGTAGTTGGTTGATTGTGTTCATCTTAATAAGTGTGTAAATGATTTATGTACTTGTATGTTTTATTTCATATTTAATACCTGGGGTCACGAAAAATCTTGTAATGAAAAATGGGGTCATGAGTGAAAAAAGTTTGAGAAGCTCTGGTCTATGGCTATAGACTATATTATAAACTGATAGTTTTCTATAATTAATTCAATAATTCTTAAGAAAATTCAGCAGTTTTCTAGGCTTTGAAAAGATGAGGAATTAAAGGTTTTTTCAAGAAATTTTCATCATTATTTCCAACTATATAATTTAAAAATTCTAGATTTCAGTTAATTCTGGATTTAGTTATTGCATTAAATTATATAAATTAAATTAAATTAAATTAAATTACCAAAATAAAAAGTGTATACACACTTTTTATTTTGGTAGTGGGCAAACAAAAAGGAGCTATCTAATTTGATAAAAAAAAAAAGACCTGGGTTTGATTTCATGATCCAATAGTCTGATATTTGGAAAGCATCCTTTTTTGTGTCTTATTCTTGTAGTTTTGTGTTCTTTATGTTTATTAAAATAACATATAGTATCCTAATAAATATTAGTAATGAGAAATCCATAAATTCATCATTCTTAAATTTCAAATCTTATCATCTGACTTATGATGACAGGATTTGAAATTTTTGAAACCAAACTCTGTCATAACATAAGAATTATCTCTATATTGAATATATCCAATATTGAAATAGATTATTTAAAACAATGAATTTATAATAGAATTTGATTTGCTTTCAAAAGATAATCTGCTTGATTTTAGATTATAAAATCATTAAAGAAAATATTCAAATATAGGATATTTATGAAATAAATTTTATTTTTTTAGTATAAATTACATATTAATAGAACGTCCAGCGCAGAAGGCCTTCGATTATCGCTGCTTTCCGATTATATTCTGCACTCTATCTTAACTGATCAGCTATTTTTTACTTATCCTCAAACGCATCGTCTGTCTGGCTTACTAAAACGTCAGCAGCATCGTAGCGCTGACGTCAAATATGGCGGGAAATTCAATTTGAAATTTGTCCGGATTTAGCTGGCGCACCCTGTATATATATTTTTTATTGCTTGTTTATCCTCAAAATTAAACATTTGTATTTTACAAATGTTTAATTTTGAAGATGAAAACAAGTTGCAATCATTCTTGATATTTTATATAAATTTTGGAAAAAATATAAGCCATTTTCATAAACATACTAATGATACTAAGATACTTGTTATCTAATGACAACAAAAATATCAAAACATGCTACTGTTGAACTGTACTGTTTTTCTCTTTGTAATTACTTTTTATCTTAGTTCAATGAATTCTTTTCAGTGTTGTATTTTAGGGTGAATTTTCCTAATATAAATATTTAAGTTATCAGTATTTTAAAAAATATTTACTTATATTTTAAATCATATCACTGTTAAAATGTGAGAGAAACAGAAGTAAAGTTTATAATAAACTGTATATTATTATATTAATTTAAAGTTATTCCATAAAGAAATATTTATATGAATAATAGATATTCTCCAGTTTATATAAATTTGATCTTACATAAAATTTTTTTCATAATTTTTTGAATTTTTTTGTTTGAGAACATTTTTTTATGCTTAATTAATACTTTCTTTTGATTCTGATCATGCTATTCCGATATTCTATAGATATTGTAATATTTGCATGATTGTGGCTCAGTTTATTTTCCATTTTGCAATTTTTGTGTGAAAAAAGAATATATATATAAAATTTATGAATTTCTTGCAAAGAAAATGTCTAATTTTGCCATTTGCTTGGCAGATGATAATTTTTGATTTTTTCAAAATTATTCATCAATTAAAATTTTCATATGTCTCTGAGAGATGGGATATATTCTTCAAATATCTCTGAGAAAATATAAATGGAGAATGCTTAAAATGAGGACTAGATGTATATATTGTTTGTTGAATTTCAAATATAATAATTGAAATATAAAAGCACTATTTGCAAGGTGAAAATAGTTTTATTTGCATATGTGCTTTTATATTTCAACTTTTATATAGTAGCAAGTGGTAAACTAATGTGTTTATTCAAATATAATATTACTGGTATGATATCATTCCATATAGCATTACCTCACCTTTTTAGTTAGAATAATATGATGCATAATATTGTGAAAGTGCAATCACTAAACTTCTAGCTTCAGGAAATTTTGATGCCAAATTTATTGGAACCTAAATTTTGCATATTAGAAAAATAATTTTTCCAATATGCAAAATTTAGGTTCTGTAAAGACTTTAGTCCCAATTATTTACATAAACTGGAAAATAAATTGTATATACAGTCGAGTCTTTGTAGTCCGACACTTCCAGTAATCCAACAGTCTGTGAACTGTCACGCCCATGTGAAATTTTCATGTCACAACTTGTCAATGTGCAAGAGAGAGAAACTGACATAAACAAATTGTAAATTGTTATTTGTTCATTGTGCAGGCATTATAGTCAGATTAATTTTTAAGTTCAATACATTGTTTACTGTAAAATAGTGTTTTTACTGTATCAGTATTTGTTATTTATCTTTACATAATGTTTTTACTGTATCAGTGTTTGTTGTTTATCTTTACATAATGTCACAAAAGAAAAAGTGAAAAACAAAAACACAAGACATTGACTGTGATCAAAAAGGCGAAATAATTAAAAAGCTTGACTTGGGAGAAAAGTTCAGTGATTTGACTTCGTTTTATGCTATTGGACGAGCAACCATTTATGACATTAAAAAAACCGGGATAAAATTGAGGGGTTTGTGAAAGATTTGAACAGCAAGAGCAGTGACAGAAAAGTCTTAATAAACTGAGCATATTCATTTGTGTAATTCCATTTTTTTTATTGAATTTCCAATAATCTGACAAATTCTGGAACTATGTGTGCTTGGATTAGGGAGACTCTACTGTATATAAAATATACAAAAGCAGTTTATATACATAAAAAAATCAAATAATTTACTTTTTAGATTCTAATATACATTTTATTTACTAGATAGTTATTTGATTTTAATAATTATATTTGCAAAAAGTATATAACAATATATTTTTGATGTAAAGGAATTAAATTTTATATCATAAAAGAATAATAAAATTTAATAGTTCAATATGGAGTAATCAAATATCTCTTATAGTAATGAACAAAATTTGCATTTATAAATTACATTGTTTATAAAATTTTTATTGTTTAGTTTGTAGTTTATTAATTAAAAATTTTTTAAATAATGAGTTTTTGCAAACTATACAGATGAATAGTGATTATGAATAAAATTATGACAGTTGAAATGTGATTATACATTTTATATTGAATCTGTAATAAGTTTTTCAGTGTTTTTATAATAATGAAATAATTAGGAAAGATTAGACCTATGTTTATAATATTATGATGATTAAATTATATCAAATCTATTTATCTTCAGTTTTCCTTTGCTTGTATACTTTACACTATTTCTAAAGTTTTTTTTCTAAAATGAAGAGAAATCGAATAATTTTTTATTGTTGAAGTTGCTGAATTTAGATATCATAAGAGAAAATTCTATATTTTAATTCATTGCATTTTAAATCATTGTTGAAGTCTTTTTACAAAATTTGATTTATATGATTGACTAAGTGATGAACTTTTAATTAAATGAAACTGTGTAGAAAAGATAATTGATTAAATTTAAATGCTTATAGTAGAGATTCCTAAACTGTTTTGACTTATGGCTCTCTTGAACTGTTGACAATTGATCATGGTTCCTTATCACAATACTTTTTTGGCGAAGTCCAGCTTTTGTAGTACCTGCATTTTTCTCTCTGAAAATAATTGGAATGAAGGCATTATAATTATAGAATATAACAAAATAAAAGAATAACATTTGTTTAATGTTTAAAACAGACAAAAAAGGCTATGAAAGATGAGAAGATTTTGTGTGCCCCTGGCTGATTTTGATAGGGTCTTGGAATGTTGTGGCCTACAGTTGGAAACTTCTGGTTTAGAAGAATTATGAGTTTAAATTCATTTTGTTTTAAAAATTATTACAATTTAGTTACATTTCAGAAAAGCTTCAAGTATAATCATATCTTAAATAATTTCAATTAATACAATGACATAAAATTACAGGTAGAATTAGATTATATTTTCTTTATATTTTTAAAATAACTGAGAAGCAATTTTTAATAAATCAAATTTTCTTGATAATTAAAACTACTTCATATATATCTTGGGCATCATTCTTTCTAAAATAGGCTAAGTAATCCAGGGTTGTTTAGATTACCTAACTCTTATCTATCAATAATTTCATATGAAATAATGAAAAAGAAGAAAATATATATATGAAAATACAAATAATATGAATACTCTACAAATGTCAATAAATTACCTTTATGAAATAGATTGAAATAGATTGACAAATGTGTATGACTTGTGAAAATTTTACCCTAACTTTTTTAAATCATTATTATTATTATTATTATTATTATTATTTTGGGTATTTTATTTAATTTAAGAGTTAACATATGTTTTGCATCCTCCACCTCAGACAATTAGAAATTACAAGTTACAGAATGGAATTTTCATCTTCCCAACAAACTCGCTTGTCATGTGATGCCATTTATTCTAATTTAATATCATTGATCCGATTCAAGAATTATAGAATAGTCTCTTATCAATGATTTATGATCAGGAAATAATCATTGTTAAAACAGAAAGAAGAAAACATGAATTGTTTTATCTGTAAACTAGAAATTCAAATTGTTATACAACATTATGTAAATGAACCAAGCATAGGACTTGTAAAAGTTGCTATTATAAAAAGCTGTTGTATGTTAAATTCAGAGGTGAACTAAATTAGTATGGGTATGGGTGACTTTCAATTCTCTTTTGTGATACCAACAACTGACTGTGTTGTGTTTTTGTATCGCAATGTAGAGTTGTTGTCTCCAAACTTTTTTGACTGCATACCCCCAAGACAGAAAAAATAAATGGTGCATACCCCCAATTAATTGAGCAGATATCTATTGTAATTAGTGTTTAAAGAGGAAATAAGGCCTTATGTAATATCCAAAAAAGCTATTCATCAATAAAATAAAGTATTATGCAAATTTTCATTTGTAGAAAAATAACATAAATTTATTAAAATATTGTCATGTTTTTTAATAAAATATATTTCTTGTTATATTTTTCCTTTATTTCAATAATTTCATACAACAGTTATAGCTTTGATAAGTGAATCAAAGAAATGAACTACAGTCAAACCTCTTTAAGCCGCCCCTCTATAAACCGCCACCCTCTTTATTTAATTTATTAAAATATTGTCATGTTTTTTAATAAAATATTTTTCCTTCATTTCAAAATTTCATACAACAGTTATAGCTTTGATAAGTGAATCAAATAAATGAACTACTTTATTTCATAGAAAATATAGAAAATATTTTGAAGCAGATCATCGAGAGAAATGTGGAGTGTCTGATCATGTCAGTAAATGCACAACAGAGATGCGATATTAATATGATGTTTATTAAATTAAAGGAAACATTCACTGAAAAGGAAAGAAAATAGTAGTAAATATTCATATTTGAAGCAATTAACACTGGTGTTATACAATCAAAAATAATGCCACCGAGGTAAGATTTTACTTTGAATGCTGTTATTCACTCAATAGTTTAAATTGTATGTATTACTTTTTACATCTAGCTGATTCTATTAGTTGTTATTTATAATTATAAATATTAACAAAAACATAAATATTTCAGCATATTAAAGCTTTTGTATTCAATCTGAATGCAACGTTAATTCTACATTGACAAGTGGTAGCAGTCCAAGTAAAATTTTGACTAAAATTAAATAAGTTAAACTTGAAATAAAATATTTTTATATTATTTTAAAACATTGATAACATGATTGTTAAAAAATTTTAAATACTTATATTAAATTGGAAAAATAAGGTCACCAGAAACACGATACTTATCTCCGCAATACTTATCTCATGTCCCTAGTACAAGGTTAAAGAGAAAATAAGGCCTTATGTAATATCCAAAAAAGTTATAATTGCACATTATTTTTATTATAAACATAGATCATATTTTATTTTCTTATTAAATATTTAATGAGAAGAATGGGCTTGCATTTGTTTAAAATTTCTGAAAATGCTGGTTTGACGTTATTCTGACACTGCGATACGAAGGTCTGGTTCCAAGTTTAATTTATTTCGATATTTAGTTTTAATACTTAGTGATCTAGCAGCTTGTAGAGTTTACAAACAATATATAAAAAATGTTTTCACTGTACCCCAGGTATCATTTCGCGTACCCCCTGGGGTACGCATACCACACTTTGGAGGTATCGCGTACCCCAGGGGATACGGGTACCACACTTTGGAGACCGCTATTATATAGGCCTGTTTTACCATGTTATGTGAACATTGCCACAATTTTTCTGTCATGTTATATAAATGTTATATATAAGTACCATGTTATACAGGAGTCTATTTTTTGTGTGTGTGTGTGTTGAAGGGATAAAATTATCTTACCAGAGCAATTATAAATGAAAGTACAATGGGTGATCAGTTAACGAACAGTTTGGATAGCGAACAAATCGGATAGCGGACACTTTTTTGAAAGATTTTTATATTCAGTTAACGATGATGGTTGATAAGTACAAAGATATCAATTAAAATTTTCATATAAACAATTTTTATTTGATAAAAAATTACATTGTGGTCTGGAAAATGTGTATGTATATATATATATTAAAAGATGTAATTCACACACCTTTCACTAGCAGGTAATCTACCATTTTGCGTGTACCTGTCAACACATGTGAGTAGGTAATTAAAGCCATTCGCTGGTGGAAGTGGGCCAAAGATGTCAAGGTGTACATGGTCGAAACGGTGAGAAGGTAGATTGAACTGCTGTAAAGGATTCTGTGTATGGCGGCTGACCTTTGATCGTTGGCAATCGAGGCATGAGTGAGTCCACTCTGTAATGTCTTTAGTGATGGATGGCCAGACGTAACGATCAAGGATGAGTTTTTAAGTGGCTTGGGTTCCTGGATGAGATAGTCCATGGAGCATATTGAAGATCTGTCGGCAGTAATCCAAGAGGAAGTAAGGACGAATTTTATTGTGATTAGTGTTGCACAATATATGGAGTGATGATGAGAGTTGTAATGGGTGGAGTTTCAAAGATGACTGTGGGTCAGATATTAGGCATCTTAGTTCTTCGTCGTCCTGCTGAGCTGTAGCAATCGCAGAGTAATCAATCGGGGAAGAGAGGTTGATGGGACTGATCCATGATGGTGTATCTGCAACGGTATTGTCAGTCCCAGTGACGTGTCTAATGTCTGTGGTAAACTGGGAGATGAAGTCCAGTTGTCTTGTTTGCCTTGGGGATGCCGAATTGGAGGATTTTTTGAAGGCATAAGTTAATGGATGGTGATCCGTGTAGATGACGAAATTCTGTCGTTCTAGGTGGTGTCGAAAATGTTTGGTTGCCAAGTAGATGGCCAATAGTTCCCTGTCGTATGTGCTGTATATTTTTCCACAGGGGATAACTTGCATGAAAAAAATGCAAGTGGTTTTTGGCCGTTTTTGGTTTGTGTGTGAAGAGCTGCCCCTATGACTATGGAGACCACTGATGTAGAGGGAGTGAAATAACTTATTTTTTAAGGTTATTTATTATTTCAAATTAATAAATTTATTGTTGTTTTTGGATCTTTTGATTAACAATTAAACAAGTTTCATTATTAACTTGTTTTGTGTTTTACTATTATTTAAATAAAGCTTTGTTAACACATTTTTGTGTTTGGATTTAATAAATTATTTTTTATTATTTAACTTTACTTTTTAAATTTATTCAATTTATTAGTTATAAGTACAGTAATTCTTTATTATTTAATTCTAAAACTTGCTTCTTATTTTAACTGGTTGTGTTTGTCATATTAATGTTAGATTTATTTATTTTTTAAGTCAGAAAATCTAGCCAGAAAAAATCTGGAATCTTGCAGAGTCAAAAAAAACAGTTAGATATAGTTATTAATTATTAAATTTTGAATATTATGACTTTATAGATATAGCACTGGGAGAATTATTTCATGAGAAACTTTCAATCATTTCAATAGTCTAATCTTAGGAAAAATTACATTATTGTTACTCTGTTGTTATTGTTTTTCAGTTAAATGGCTTGCAAAAACTCATTAATTAGTTTTTAATTTGTAATGTTATAAATTTTATAAGGAATAGTAATTTTTTTAAGTAATAAAATAAAACTTATTTTTCAGTCTCTACATGAAATCAGCTTCAGTTCAAACTGATTTTGATGATCAAGTGTTAAATAATTCAAAACAGAAAACAGAAATTGATACCGTTGTTCTTGATTTTGGTTTAGGCGAAAAACCGTGCTTTGCTGATATTAGTAAGATTCAGAATAGTAAAACTCCTGGAACTAAATTGATTAGTACTGGTCAAAAAAGTTTAATTCCGGTTATTGAAGGAAGTTTACCTGGAAAACTAGTTTTAACTGAGACTAAACAATCCATGTTACTTTCAACTGATAATGCAGTTCCTATCAATATTGAAAATGGTGTTTCATTTACTGGCATACAAAAAGTAAATAGTGCCCAAAATAAATCTGTTCCAATCAATATTGAAATTGATCCCTTCATAAATAGAAGTCCTAATGCTGTCAAGGAAGTGAAAAATATTCCTTTAGAAAACAAGCATAATTCATTATCGTATAAAGAGGATAATAAAAAAATGTTACAAACTGATATTGAGCAAACAAGGATTACTACTTATGAAAATCATGATTATAAGCAGTCCAATAAGAATGAAAATATTTCCAATAAAGAAACTAAAATTAACACATTTCAATTAGATTCTGAAAAAACAACTTTAAATATTAAAGAAAATTCTTCTGATAAAGCATTTAGTAAAATTGCTGGAGTTATAAGAATATCTTCACCTCCTTTACCTCAAAGAATAACTTCTGATTCTGTTTCATCTGTTCAAAAAAAATATCCTTCGATCAACAATAATCTTGGTAAAAGAAAATCAGATACAGTTTCACTTATCAATAAAAAATATGAAACTGGAAAATTACAGGATATAAGACTACATTCAAATAGTAATATGAAAGGTAATATTGGAAACAGTTCTTCATTGTCAACTAATCAAATGAATAATAAAATATCTGTTTCATCAAAAAATATATCTGGTGGGAAACTTTTAGCAAAAAATGAAAATCTCAACAGTTCCTCTTCATCACTTAGCAGTACTTCCAGTGGTAAAAGTTGGGCCGATAAAGTAAAAGGATCTTTGCAGGAATTAACTGTTCCATTATTAAAATGTGCTGAAGAAAAAGTTAATAAAGATGAAGGTAGTAAAATTGATTTTTAAATTAACTTGATAAATAGAAACTACCATTATTATTATTATTATTATTATTATTAATTATAAAAAAGTGGTAAATAATAAATAAAGCATATTTGCGATTATGATATGCCAATGCGGGTAAAACGTGAGGGAAACATAAATATTTATTTTGTTTAGACATACTATCATTTAATCATGTAAATAACAATTTAATTCGCATTGGTTTCTCTCTCCCTTGATAAGTATTATCCATTAGAAAAATACATCATTATGTCTTTGTAGATCGACTCTACAGCACGAAATTGTGTCGAGATAAATATAATTAAGCTCGTGTGTGAAATCGCAACTGCATTTTCGCGCCCCCTCATAATTTTTGCCCTACACCTCACCTAGATCCGGTGCCGATAGATAGTTTTAGAAATATCAGTATTTTAATATTTAACACAATCATTTTTCAACTTGCAACAAAACAACCCTCAACATTCTCAAAAATAATAGAAACGAACCTTCGGATAACAAAAAAAACGACCTCCTAAAATTTGAATGTTCTTTCGTGTTTAGTTTTCGTGATAACTGTGGTGGATAAAAGACAAAAGAGCAGATGGACAAGTAAATAAATAGACTATATGCAATTTTACGAAAAAATATGCTTTAAAAATTTCTTTCTACTCCTTTAGATTTTTTTAACTGAAAAAATTTTTATTTACATTTATTTTAAATGCGTAACTATTTTTCAACATATATTAACAGTGAATAATTATATAAAAATGAATAAATGTTATGAATTTAATTAAATATTTATAAAAAAATGTAGCGAAGTATCTTTACTAAGATAAATGATTTCAGATAATGATGCATTCTAACAGTAACTTTACCCTGAAGGAAAATAGAGACAAAAACTAAAATTTAGAAAATCTGGCAGGCAATCTATATGCATAATTGTATTGATATGGAAATATTATATGCCATTCTTCTATACCTTCGTTCTCGAAATATCCTATAATGATCAATTGTTGTCATACCGTGAAACAGCAGGATCCATTATATCTAAAATTAACAAACTTAACGATTTTATTCATTATTTTATCTCTGGAAAATCCAGAATTTCTCATTAACAACTGAAATTCTATAATTAAATATGTTATATCAACCTAAACTAATATATCATCTACAAACTAGACCACCTGGTTCCTCCATCGTGTTCTATTTTCTCTTCAGAAAGTTCTAACAACAAATTTAAAGACTGATTCTGAATTTCCTGTAAATATATTGATTTTCTATTTTAGTCTGTGTCATCCCAGGAGAAATTTTTCAAGATGGGATTGTACTGTTCCTATAGTATGTCAGAGGAAGACAAACCACTGGGCGTGGAATTTACAAGTCCTGCTAATGAAATCTTTGACATTGACACTTATCCATTTAATGGATACGTTCCTCAATAAATTGGTTGTTGGAGACGACTGTGTCGTTCAAAGATTCTTTCTGAACATCTACATATTTGCAGACTGATAAGTTGTGTTTGTGCACACAAAGTTCGTTTTTTTATCAATTTTTTTTTCCTATACAACTGATGTTATACAATACATTTTTTAAACTGGTAAATATGGTAAACTGTTTGTTAGTCAACTAGAATTCTATGTTTACGTTCAACTAGAATTACGTCAACTAGAATTCTATGTTTTTGGAACGTATTCCCCGTTTAATGCAGGGAATACGTTCCAAAAAAATCAAGCGCTAAACGAAACAGCGTTAAACGAGATTATCTTAACAGATAAATAATGGGAATAGATGAAAGGGACAGTGAATAAAAAATATACGTACCTTTTTTTTATTTTGTAACATGTATTATTACTATTGTATTAATTAATTATAGACATTTTTATTGCTAATATTGATTTGTATTCAAAAATCATTCATGAAAATAAAAAATATTCAAGTAAATAATTTGTTTGTGATGAGGAAGGTTCTTCCTCATTGACACTCTGTTTTTTCATTAAGAATCATCTAATGAAAAATCATTTGCCTTTTCTGGTTTTTCATTAAGACTCATCTAACGAAAAATCGTTTGCCTTTTCCTCTTTCGTACCAAGCAACTGTCGATAGTAAGACTTCGCATCCATGACACTTCGTCTTGCCTTTGAATTTCTATCAAAATTTGGATCATTTTGTATTGGGAAACTGTAAAAGTGAAAAACAGATCAAGAAATTCTCCATCAAAAAAACTTGGTCGACATCTGCAGGCAAAATCTTATCCAGATATCCATATGAAGCAGTCTAAGGAGCAATATAGCAGTACACAATCATTGAAATTTTCAACTGTTCAAAATTCTAATTCAAATTCTATTACATCTGCTGTTAATCAGCAAATGAAAAAAAGTACTTCTAATATTAAAGGTTTGACATCTAAAAAATATGATAAAAATGCAAAAAGTTTTTGTGGAAAAGATTCTGCAGTCTCCAATTCAAAGAATGAGAACATAAAGAAAAGAGAATGCAGCAGACAAGTTAATTGTGTGAAAAATGATTCTTTTTCTTATACAAAATCACAGTTTAGATTAAATAGAAGCAAAACTGATATTAAAGAAAACTGTAAAAATACAAATGTCAAAAATGAAACATCTAAATTTCAGTTCACAAATGAAAACATTAAAAGACATAAAAAGGAAATTTCTGTTCAAAGTATTAATAAAAATGGTGTGTGTGTTGAAAATAATAAAAATAATTTGAAAAATTGTTCATTTTCAAACAATAATAATAAAAAAGAAAATATCAAAAACATAAAAAACATAGAAATTTCAGATAAAAATGAAGTAATTAATGATAAAGAAGATACAGAATTGGGGGATTCAAATGAAAAGAGTGAAAAGGATAAATCTACATTGTTTAAAAAAATTGAAATTGAAATATCTAGTGACTTGTCAGATTATGATTCTATTTCTAATAATTCTTCTGATATTAAAAATGACAATTTAGATTTTATTTTGAACTTCGATAAAAATGGAAAAAATGATTTGGATGATCAAGATTCAGATGGTGATTTGCAAATGGGTTTTGATGAACAAGAAGTGAGTATGCTTTTCTCCAAAATTTGTTATTTTTAATAAATAACTTCTGTAAAAATTTTAAAATTATTTACTAGTATTAAACAAAGAAAATTAAGAAAATTAGAAAGTTGGAAATATAATTGTCTATTGATAATCTTATATATATATATATTGTTTTCATAACAATATAAATACAGTAGGTGATCGGTTAATGAACAGTTCAGATAACGAACAAATCAGATAACAAACACTTTTTCAAAAGATTTTTATGTTTGGTTAACGAACACATGTTCAAATAACGAACATTTCAAAGAACAAACTGTGGGACTTGCGGACTGATGGAATGACAGGTCAGCCCAATGGCTGCATGGAAAAGCTGTGGCTTAACATTCTGGAGGATCCCACTCCTCCAATTTTTCAGGAGAGATCTGATCCTGGCCTGTTGAAACTTGTCCTTCAATCTTCCGATTGACTTCATCATGGGTGTTGGTCAGCATGTGATGATGGCGGCTCTATAAGTGGCCACCGCCAGATAAAAATATGCATGAGAATATTTCGGCTTAACTAATCTAACGGAATGACAGGCTTATTAGGCCTTTCCATGGGATATTTCTGGCTTAACGAACCTAACGGAATGACAGGCTTAGGCCTTGCGCGTTCGTTAAACCTCCAGATAAAAATATTCCATGAGGATATTTCGGCTTAACTAACCTACTGCCAGATAAAAATATTCCATGAGGATATTTCAGCTTAACTAATCTAATTAATGACTACTTAGGCTCGTGCATTCGTAGACTTATGGGTAAGGATGGAAGAACAGTAGTTTTTCCCGATTAAATTGGTTATGGGTAAGGATGGAAGAACAGTAGTTTTTCCCGATTAAAATGAACTGGAGACAATGTAAAATAAATCAAAGATTTATTAAAGAAGGTAAGAGAGAGATTTTACCTTATGGATAAGGATGGAAGAACAGTAGTTTTTCCCGATTAAAATGAACTCGGAGAAAAGAAAAGTAGTTTTCCCGATTAAAATGAACTCGGAGACAATGTAAAAGGAAGAAAGTAATTTTTCCCGATTAAAATGAACTCGGAGACAACGTAAAACAAATGAAAGATATATTAAAGAAGGTAAGAGAGAGAGATTATAATTTTTTGGTCTTAGAATGGCACCCATGTATACCATGTTGAGATCAATAGGCTTGGGGATCTCTACCACGACAATGCTATTAATCACTTCTGAAAAACGCCGTGATACCAGCAATGTTGAATTGTGCCTCAAGTTGAGCAAACCATAAATTCAGATTGACTTTCCAGAAAGGCGGTGGTCTTATGGTTACGCGAGCAATATTCGATGATGAGACATCAGATTGGTTGTCAGTCGGCATATTTAGGTTCTAAATTACAGTTTTCTTGGTAAAAAATAAAAAATAGTATCACGGTACCTTTAAAAATTGTAGTAATAGGAGTTTCTCTTTGGTTACTCCATCACGTTTGGGTCACCAATTATAGTTTCGTGTTGATGTTTCGAAAACTATAAGACTCCATTTAGCATCAGAAGGTTTATTATATATCAATAACTAAATTAAACAAGAATTCTACATTGAATGGACAAGATAAAAATTACATTGGATGTGGACGAATATGTGCCGTTATCTCTAGAAGCTGTTCCCCGACTATCCGGCTGGAATGTCTCTGTCGGTGTCCCCATCTGCCATTTATCTGCCATGATAGCCGTTCCCCGAATTCCAAAGATGTACAGTTACTGCGTTCGGTTCCTCACAGACTTATTGCAAATAACTTTGATTGAAAACTGTGAATCTTGTATGAAATATTCAGGAAATTATATTGTATTTACTGCCAGAAGTTCAAAACAAACAAAATGCTGGTGCACAAAAGATATTATCAATATAAAAATGAATTCAAAAGACACGATAGCACAGCATATTGGTAAGGTAGAAAATATAGCTTAAGAACTTCAAGAGATCATAAAAGAGGTTAGTGATATTTCTGTCATGACTATAATTTTAGGATCATTGCCACCTAAGTACAGAAACTTTAGGCAAGCCTGGCTTTCAATAGCAAAAGATAAATAAACCATTGAAAACCTTACAGTTTGTCTGCTGGATAAAAAATCTAATTTACCTGCCTATGAGAAAGAAGAAGCCCTCACAATAGCTATATTTATCAGCATCAATAAACAACAAGATTCAAAAGCTCGAAGAAATGGCAAGATTAAAGTGACATGCTATAATTGCAAGAGAAAAGAACATTATGCACAAAACTGTAAGGTTCCAAAAAGTGATAGAATATTTAGAGGTGACTAAAATTTGAGAGATCCATGAGCAGAGTCATTTTTCAGCATTCAATACACTTGACAATGATAAATCATAATACTATTAGCTTTGATCAAGATGTATGGATTCTTGATAGTGGAACATCAGCAAACATGACTGGACATTTGTAAATATTTCTTTATGCTAGAAAATATAAGTGAATCAATCACAGTAATTTCTTGCGAGTGATAGAACATTACTAGTAAAAGGTAAAGGAAATATTAAAATTAAGAAAATTATTGTAGATAAATGATATGACTCTATCATTACAAATGCTTTATTCATATCCAAATTAAAGAAAAATCTATTCATGGAAGCTGTGCTAATCAAAAAGGGAATGAAATTAATAAAAAATGACAGCGAGTGGAAATTTTTCATAATGACAAATTAGTAGCAGTTGGATTATGTGGTTCAAATAATTTATATTCACTGCTTTTTAGTAAAACATTCCAAATTGAATCAAATATCATAACTTGTTCCAATCTACAAATATGGTATGAAAGAGTAGCTTACATAAAGAAGAAATCATTACTCAAAATGATATTGGCAGGATTTATAAAAGACATGAACTCAAATAAAATCAATGACTTTTTCTGTGAAGCTTGAATCACAAAAAAAGCAGTACAAATTCCCATTCTCATATTCAGAAAGAATTAACAGTTATTAGAAGAACATATTTATAATAATCTATGAGGTCCAATGTCAGAATCTTCTCTTGGAGGAGCTAATTATTTAGTCCTTTTTAAAGACGATTGTTCTAGAAACAGACTTATCTTTCATCAAACATAAAAGCAATACAATTGACAGTTTCAATACATTCTGCAGAAAAATAAAGAACAAATATGAAGCGAGTTCAGTAGAGCAGCGGCTGCAATAGCTAAGTTAACCAACCGCTACTGAACGCACTGCTAAGTTAGAATTTGCAGCAGAACAGAGTATAACTGCAGACCAAAATCGACAAGATGGCAGCCTCCATTGAGAAAGTAACTCTATTCTATAGAAATTATCGATTCGATGTATTTGTTGACGAACACATGAAAAATGCATTGGAAAATGGTAAGTAATAACAATAATGTTTTCTAATATTATAATATCTATATTTCCAATCTTATTAATAAATAAATAGGGAAATAATCGACAATGGCATGTGGATCTATGATAAGCGACCATTGACTCGAAATTAAATTTTTACTTCTAATGTGAAATTAAAGTATTGAAATTAAAGATTTGCTTCCCAACAATGATATTTAAACATTGCAAATCAGCAATTCTGTTGTGTTAAAGATTCGCTGTCCACCAATTGATGTATAAAATATGAATCGACAATTTTGTTGTATTAAAGATTCACTCCAAAACTATCAGGGTTTTCAACATGTTTTCAGTAGAATCTCTCATATAATCAAAAAGTAAGATTTTCATTTTGAGTCGACAGTCGCTTATCATATATCCACGTGTAGCTCAACTAGAATCTTACCAGCAAAAGGGTTATATACTTTATATTAAAATATATAATCCTTTGTATACTGTATTTAATATATTTAACGAGAATTATATAGTGCTTATTTAGTGCTTATTTAGAATATATTGGGAATGTTTAGCTGCTGAATTTTAGAATGTATACTAGCAGGTAGTAGCTAAGTAAACTACTGTTAAATAATAGGGAATGTTATTTATATATGGTTAATGCTTTATTTTAAGAAATTTGTTGCTTATTATTAAACATTTTAAAATTTAATGTCCTATATGAATGGTGACTGATGTATAATTTTTTTCTTTAACAGACAGTTCATATGCAAATAAATATGTGCAGTGTTTAATTAATTCTGGGCCAATGTGCACCCCTGAGTCACAATTGACAAATTATGAAGGTATTAATGATGATGAAAATGAAGCAGACAAGCAGTCTGTTGGTAAGTTTAACCAGCTACTTATTTTTTCTTTGATCTTAAAACAATAGTTTATTAAATTTTGTATTAATTTTTAAATATATTTTTTCCTTTTTTTCAGAAAAATTTACCTGGGAACATAAAACAACCCTACTTTTATTAGAATCATATGAAATAAATAAAGAACTTGGGACATCAAACAACCCTACTTTTATTAGAATCATATGAAATAAATAAAGAAAAATTCAAAAACCCAAATATTCCAAAGAAGAATATTTGGAAAATGATAGCTGACAATATCAACAGCAAAGGGTATAATATTGATGGTGCATCCTGTGACAAAAAGTTCAGGAATCTGACAGGAACTTATAAAAGAATATTGGACAACAACTGGTAGAGGCTGCAGAAAATGGGAGTATTTGATCAACTCCACAAAATTTTTGGCAGTACTGCCAAGAGCCTACCAGTTTCTGCACTTTGTCAGTCTCATCATAGTCTGGCTGAAGAATCAACATTGTCCATTACAAGTTCACCTTGTAATCATTCTAACACCTGCACCATCAACAACAACCATCCTGCACCATCAAATAGGGAAATATCAGGGGATGAGCTAAATACTAATCAAAAGGAAATTCAAACGGTTTTGAGTCAACCTCAACTTGCAATCAGGAAATCATTAAAAAGAAAGAGGACTGGCAACCCACCTGAATGGGCAAAACAAATTATGAATAAAATGGAAGATCAACATACCGATAATCAGAAATGGAGAGAAAAAATGGAATTGTTGATGGAAAAAAGCATAGAAGAACAACAGCGACGGACAGAGGCCATTATAAACTTAACAAATGTGCTGACTAATTTTGTAAATAAAAAAATCTCTTGAAAACAAATTGTATATACTTGTAAATAAACATAATTAGTTCTGTAATTATTTTATCTTGCTAAATTACCATTTTTACACTCTACATGTTTTATGTATAATAAAATATTATATATTATTATTAGTTTGCAAATTTAGGTAAATGTGGGATGATAACATTTTCTTGTATAATAGACTTGTAAATAGTAAAAAATTGTACTACTAAGGCAGGTTCTTAACCAGAGTCCATGAGGTAGGACGAGAAAAAATTAACTCATTATCTTTATTTTCACTGACTGCTAATTAAATCTAGCATTTTCTTCTCTTATAAATGTATGCAATAAATTACAGAAGTATTAGTTGTATCTGTGATCAACAAGATCACAGATCACACTAAAATGTCTCTAATAAATATGAAACTTCAAGTTACATTTTATTATTATTCAATGTGCTAAGAAAGAAGAACAGATATTACTGTATCATGTTTTTATTTTGTTAAGTATGTCTTAATATAACTGGTTTCTTTTGTAATTTTATTTTGTGCATTTAATAATAATCTGAGAAAAGGTCTGTTGCCTTCACCTAATAAGCAAAAGGGTCCATGGACCAAAAAAGGTTAAGAACACCTGTACTAAAGGAAAAAAAATGCTTTTGATTATTAAATTTATCAAAATTTTGGTTATTTCAATATAAACTTTCAAAAAAATAATTCTACATATATACTATTCAAACTAAGACTCCAAACTATGTCAAAAATTATGCCAAATTTGTCAAACATAACCAGGTTTACATGTGAAAAGTTGATTTTGAACAAATATGAGATGGAATTTGGGGCTGTAAAATTAGATGTGAATTTTATCTTGAAGGGTTTTAAAATATACTCAAAATGAATTACATTATGCTTTATGTGAAAAAGAAATTGACTTTTATGTTTTAATAGTGCCATTTCAATGGGAAAAAATTACAAAATTTTCATTCAACAAATAAAAAATTTAATTTAAATTAAAAATTATTTATTTACAATAATTAATAAATGTACAGTACATAATGATTTATTATAGAGAATCCATTATGATTTCTCGTTTGACTATTCCATTTGCTTTGTCGTGTCCTTGTACTTCATCAGTATATAGACTAGAAAACTCAGTATTTAATAAATTATCCTCACTATTATCTTCCATTTCTAAAATAAAATTGTGCAAAATGCAGCAGTCCAAAGTGTTCATAACTTCTGCTATACTGGAAGATAACAAAAAACAAACGAATATAGCACAATTTAGCAGAGTAAACAAGAATTAAACGGTAACGTTTTCGATCCGTTCTAGGACCATCCTGAGCCATTAGACTTTAAAATCATGGATAAATAAACATGCGTCACGTGATATGAGCGTTAAGCCACTTCCAGGCAGAGGAGAGCACTTCCGGTTCCTGCGTGTTGACAATAATTTCCGATTTTTCTCGGTGTTGAATTTGTAGAGCTTCGGCAAAATAACCTTCATCGCGGTGATTGACATGTTGTATAATTATACAACACGTCAATATACACAACATGTATAATTATACAACACGTCAATCACCGCGACGAAGGTTATTTTGCCGAAGCTCTACAAATTCAACTGAGCCATTAGACTTTAAAATCATGGATAAATAAACATGCGTCACGTGATATGAGCGTTAAGCCACTTCCAGGCAGAGGAGAGCACTTCCGGTTCCTGCGTGTTGACAATAATTTCCGATTTTTCTCGGTGTTGAATTTGTAGAGCTTCGGCAAAATAACCTTCATCGCGGTGATTGACATGTTGTATAATTATACAACACGTCAATATACACAACATGTATAATTATACAACACGTCAATCACCGCGACGAAGGTTATTTTGCCGAAGCTCTACAAATTCAACACCGAGAAAAATCGGAAATTACGTCAACACGCAGGAACCAGAAGCGCTCTCCTCCGCCTGGAAGTGGCTTAACGCTCATATCACGTGACGCATGTTTATTTATCCGTGATTTTAAAGTCTAACGGCTGAGGATGGTCCTAGAATGGATTGAAAACATTACCGTTTAATTCTTGTTTACTCTGCTAAATAGTGCTATATTCATTTGTTTTTGTTATGCAGCAATCCTCTATGACAAGTGATGCTTGGTCAATTATTGTCATATCCAAATATTTTAATCTTCGAAACTTCCCCTTTAGCAGCCCAAATGCATTTTCAATTACACAACGTGTTGAACTGTGAATTGAATTGTATCTCTTTTGGGGTGCAGTTAGATGTCCATTGTCTCTATAAGGTGTCAAAATGTAAGTTGAACAACCATATGCAGAATCCCCCAACAAATGAAAATTTTCATCTAATAGATCTCTTGCTTTTTGGGGATTAGCAAGGAATTCTCCTAAGGACCTACACATAGCACTCTAGCATCATGTATTGTCCCTACCTGTCAGCAAAAATATCAATGAATTTTTTGTTGGCATCACACACTCCTTGTAACAAAACTGATGGGAAACCTTTACGATTGATAAAACTGTTCCTGTCATTACTTGATGCCTTAACAAGTATGTTGCATCCATCAATAGCTCCAACAACTCCAGGAAATCCTGTGCGTCCTTTAAATATTATAGAATTTTGTCAGTACATTTCTTTGCTAAACCACTTGCTAAATTCATTGTTCAATGAATGGATAGCATTAAACATTCTCATTGATATGAAATATGCTGTGCCTTTACTTAGGCCAAAACGATCTGCAACTAGGGTTGCCATATCTAGGTGGGACCTCGTCGGGACACTCTGAGATGGGGGTGTAGAAATGAAGTAAAAAATTTATTTAATATAATTACTTTTTATTTGGAACACAATTACATGGAACTTGTTGCGGCAGAAGTAGTTCGTACACCATATTTTTCGGAAGATTTCACCTTTTTCAGCAAGTCTTTTTTCCCTTTTACATATTTATAAAACTCCATGCAAGTCAGCTTGTAGTTAAACTGGCACTGTAAGATTGATTCCACAGTCCCTGGCAGAGTCGATTTCTTTCATCAGTCCACTGGGCTGACATCATGCGAAATACTCTTTCCACAGTGGCATTGTGTGCGGGGATAGAAAACAAATACTCAAATAATTTTAGTAGTTGGCATTTGTGTTCAGGATTTTTGGTTTCCTTAAGAAAGTAAATCCACCTTTCTTCCACAGAGTGTTTAGACTTCCATTCTTCTGAGTCACGCTTAGTTTCTAAAAAGCTCTTCAGATACATATATTGCTGAAAACAATTGTCGCCTGAAATCTTCACACCAGTTTTAGTCAGGTATATAATAATGTTTTCAATCATCACCCAATCTGGGGTTTCAGATAGCGTCATCCAATCAAATATTTGATATTTATTGAAAGAAATAGCCCATTTCTCTAAGTAATCAAATGCTATGGTATAGAAAGCCATTGTCTTTTCCTCAAATTTTGAAATCAAATTAATTATTTCTTGGTTAGGGTTCTCATTCTTTAATTTGTTCAAATTCATCTTGGTTTGCATGCCAATAAAATTGGCAGTCTTCCTTTCATTCAGACATTTTTGAGTGTCGATTAATATATTTCTTATTTCAATTATCGAGACTTTATTCTTCTCCACGCTTTTTATATATTTTTTCAAACAGAGCCAAGTTTGACTGCAAAAACATGAAGTAAATTTCACTGATCGGACTACTGAAAAAATCTGAAATTATTTTAGGTTGCTTTGTCTTCAGCGTCAAAAAATTGTTTTAATGGAATCCAAAGCTTAAGAATTCTCTCAACTGCGGACATTAACGACAGCCATCTTATTTTTGAGTAAGATAGAAGAGTGTGATGATTGACATCAACATATAAGCAGAACTCTTTCAGCTTCGCTGTCCTTACCATGTATATTGAAAAATAATTAAATATTTTCATGACTATTATTTCAATGTTGACAGTTAAGACTCCAGCAGTGCTTGATATAGTATTGTGGAGAATATGGGCAGGGCATCCAATTCCTTCTACATTTTTTCCTAGTTCTTCTTTAATTTGGTGAAACACATCTTCTGGCCATTCGATGAAGCCCTCCGAAGTTGATATTGGTATTGTCTCCACAAAAAGCGATTAATTTATCTAATGGAATTTGCAGTTGTCTTAAAGTGTCTAGACAAAACTTTGCAATTGTCTCCAATGTTTCGTTATTCAGCGAATCACTCTTCAACAGCTTCTGTTGGATTCCGTCAGTTTTAGTAAAGTATTGAATAACTAAAGGAAACATCTTTTCAGCCTTGTGGTTCGATGCGTCGGTGCCTATGCCGTAAAATGAAACTTATCTCTTAAACTACTGCTTCTATTCGTATTCATACTACTTACTTTTATATTCAAGCACTATCAGCAGTTGAGTCTATTATGTTTTGCTCAGTAGCTAACGTTTTCGGTATTTATTATAACATCTTCAGTCTACATCTCAAATCGAACTGCATTCTTTATTCTATAATGTTCTCTTAGAATTATAGAAGAGAACATTATAGAATAAAGAACGCAGTTTGATTCAAAACATAATAGACTCAACTGCTGATAGTGCTTGAATATAAAAGTATGTAGTATAAAATGCAACTTCTTGCAATTGTTTTATGCATTCGGACACGGAGTGTGGTGCGAGAATATTTTTAACAATCGCTGTAGCTTTGGTCCTGGCTGTAGACTGTTTGCGGCGACTTTGGAGTCAAGATACATTGCGGCATTCAGTTTTACTCATTTTCATTTCAGTTTTACAGGGTACAGTCAAGAGAATTGAAGGATTGATGATGCTTGACAACTTTATAAGCTGTTGTTAGTTCTGCAGCAGCAACGAGCAATTCTTCCTGGGTATTTTCTTTAATCATGAAAGTAGAAATAGGCTTTGATGTCGATGCTACTGCAAATCTATTTGCATGATTCTTTGTAGAAATGTGATGCCTCACATCTGCCTTACCTCCGTGAGTTACTGAGATGAAACAGCTACAAATCTCATATAACACTTTCTGATCTGTACGTCCTTTCTTGACAAAAGACCACTCTTTTGTGTAATCATCTGAAAAGTGACATTTTCTCTTTCCATCCTTAGGCATTTTCGTAAGCTATGAGAAGATAAGTTTATTAGACAGTAACAGTCATTATATACATGTTATATACATGTATATAACGTTTTAAGAAATGAGAAACATCCCTTAGGTGAAATTGAAAAAACAGGGGTATACGAAATCCCCATTCTGAACACTAAAAAGGATGAAACTTTGAAATACATAGGAATAACAACAAGAACTTTAGGCCAAAGAATTACTGAGCATAAGACAGACATCAAAAAAGCGAAGTTAACCATGGCACTTTCAAATGAAGCATACGCCAGTAACCTTAAAGTTTTCTGGAACAAAGCCAAGATAGTGAGACACGTAAACAAAGAAGGAACACAAGTATCTAACTGAAAACATTAGAAATATTATGAAGACAAGACAACGAAAGTCTGTTGAATGAAAAAGTGGTAGGTGTTTTTAAAGCCTGGGAATTTGCAGTCAACAAGTAAATCGTAATCCATATTTTCACATTATATCTATATTCACATTATTTCTTTAACTTATCATATCTATATTCCATCGTATCTATATTCACATTATTTCTTTAACTTATAATATATTAGATTCCCTGTGTTGTTATGTAGTAATATTATGTTAATGCATTGTCTAACGTTCCTTGTATTATTTGTTAAAAGATATCTGTTGTAATTTCTTAGCATGCTCTTAATGTACATGTTTAACACCATCCAGTAATGACGTAATGTGTTACAATGTTGCTTGTAATTTGTTCAGATTTAAAAACTCTGATGGAACAAAAAACGTTTTTGAACAAACGATCGTTCTAGAACATTTTTATTTGTCAAAGATACCTGATGATGGCTGTAATAAGCTGAAAACGTTTGTATTATTTAAAAAAGATTCTAAAGTTATTCTCAACTGCTTAATGTGCTTTTTCACTTTAGTTTAGTACTTAGATAATTAGATGTTCTTCCATTAAGGAAATCTCAATTTCATTCATTGCCATGTTAAAAATGTCAGGACTTTCGGCTTCCCATAGCAAAACAGTAGAAATCGCACTAGCAACAGTTGTCGTTATACTATCTTCCGCCATTTTGATGCTAGACTGTTTGCTTTTGACCGTTCAGTTACATTGCTGCAGCAACTGGTGCTGCTGCAAAATAGCTATTCAGCAACCGCTGCTCTACTGAACTTGCCTATGGTTACTCAGTAAAAACTCTAAATATTGATAATGGAAAAGAATATGTCAATAATAATTTTAAAGAATTTGCAAAAGCTCATAATATTAGTCTGGAAACACAGCTCCCTACTCCCTACACACCTGAAAAAAGAGAAAAAAACTGAAAGAGAAGTGTTAACAATAGTTGAAGCTGTGCATTCTATGCAACATGGGAGAAACATGCCCAAGTATTTAGGGGATGAAACAATTAGCACAGTTATTTATGTACATCGAATACACCAAACTCTATTCTATATGAGATCTACCGTATTTTCCTGTATATAATCCGTGGATTATGTGTTAAAAAAGTTTCAAATTTCGTTGTGCGTATTATACGACGCCGCGGATAATCTGATAAAAAACATTCTCCATCAGAAAAGCTTACAATAAAGTTTTGAAAGAAATGCCGTTTATGTTTTATAAAATAAATAACAGATGGCGCTGAAAGCTTTCACGACTCGGCTGACGTATTTCAGCTATAATCAGTTTTGTAGATAAGAAGGCTATTCTTATTGATATATGAACTTTCAGATCAGAAGCTTTCATACTAGTTCCAGAAGTATTTGAAAAGAAATATGATCCAAAAAGTAAAAGAATGATTTTAGTTGGATATGATGGAAATTCCAACAATTATGGAATTTTGGATTCCTAAACAAAAAGAATTAAAATAATATCCTGAAATATATTATTTAATGAAGGGGTAAGGCTGGAATAATAAGGAAGTCCCAGTTATTAACTTGAATCAGCAAGAATCAGATTTCAGAATAAATCAAGACCCCATTGAATAGAAAATTTACACGAACAATTGAATCAAAATGAATTCAAAAGCAAAAATGAATCTTAAATAAGGAATTCCTATAAGTTACATCCAAAAGAAGGACTCAGATGTCCCAAATGACATCTAGCAGATAATACTTATGAAATTAAAGCTCTCTATACCGAATTTAGAAAAAAAATCATCAATATTTGAGTCTGTATCTATATTTTTATATAAAATTTTATAAACTTGGTTTACTAATGAATTCATACTTTTCATGATTTTAGATTATCACTAACAGAATAGTATGTTAATAGTATGTATTGAGTATTTGTAAATTCAATACTTATGATTTTGATAAGTAAAATAAAATATGCCAAAAGATCTTCTTAACTCAAATATTTTTTATTTTTATTAAATGTAATAACAATAATAAAATAATATATACTTCAATAATAGCAAACTACAAATTACACACACATTAAAATGTAATTGATGAAATGCTCTTTAATTGCAGAAAAAAATGAAAATGAATGTTTTAATACCAGTGATTTTAATGTTCTAGATTATAAAGTATCAGACTAAAAAAGTACTAGTTTATAAAATAAAAAGTTTTTAAAAAGTGTCAGATTGTATGGATTATACTGCAGTTCAAAATTTTTGAGCTGAGTCAAGTTTTATTTTGAAACTTAACTCAATTCAAGTTTTGAACAGTTTGTATATAAATAAAATATATTGACAATTACATACCAAAATTTCTTTGTGATTTATTAATAATTATACAGCAAACATAATTAAACAATTTCTTCTTTCAGAAATATCTTTTAAACCCAAAAATTTTAACTTTAAATGAACTGTTTGGTGAAATTAATTCAAAAACGGGAATATGGACTGATGGAATAATATCTTGGCTATTGCGATTATGTTCAGATGTAAAAGATGAAGAAAGATGGATTATTTTCGATGGTCCAATAGATCCATCATGGATTGAATATATGAATTCAGTTATTGATGGAAATAAAGTTTTAACACTGATTAATGGTGAACGAATTCCTTTATCATCTCAGGTATTTTATATTTATATTATAATAAATTATATAATTTAACTGATCTTTTTTAGCTGATTTAATCATTTGCTGAAGATAATTAAATATTAATAATCATATACATATCCTCACAAGAGAGAAAATCACACTCAATGAAAGAACACACATCCGAAACTAATCAAATGATGGCATATATCTCTATCTTTATATATTAGCTTTCTCAATATCTTCATCTTCATATATGTACACTTCTTATTGATTCTTTCAAGTTCATATATGTTGAGATACGTATTCATTTATTCTCTGTACTATTCCCTTATTCTTTCTTTCCCATACTTATATATATAATATATATGTTATGGCCAATGCCCAATGTATTTGCAAAATGGCTTGCCACTTCTAGATTTGGCCAAGTCATTTGGCCAAAGCCCAAAATATATGTCTCTACATTTTTCCATATTCTGAGAGACAATCCTATTCATATTAGAGGGTGGTAAGTTCTATAATCTCTTGCATCAGTATTATAAAACCAATATGTGATGTGACAAACAATCTGATTCTCACTGGTGAATAAGCTAAAATTCATACGAATGCACTCTGCTTACTTAGTTCCACAAAACTTTTAGCTTTGCCCACTTTTTCTTGGACTTCTCAAATTGGCTATTGATTGTTGGGCACATCACAAATCACCTGGCCAGAGTCTGAAATAGTTGTAAATTTTAGTATATTTTGGACTTTGGCCAAATCTAGAAGTGGCCAGCCATTTTGCAAATTGGCTATATGTCAGACATTGGACATAACATATATACAGGATGCGTCAGCTAAATCCGGACAAAATAAACAATTTAATTAAACAAAATTTTAGTATTTGCAAAATGTATTTGCAAAATGGCTTGCCACTTCTAGATTTGGCCAAGTCATTTGGCCAAAGCCCAAAATATATGTCTCTACATTTTTCCATATTCTGAGAGACAATCCTATTCATATTAGAGGGTGGTAAGTTCTATAATCTCTTGCATCAGTATTATAAAACCAATATGTGATGTGACAAACAATCTGATTCTCACTGGTGAATAAGCTAAAATTCATACGAATGCACTCTGCTTACTTAGTTCCACAAAACTTTTAGCTTTGCCCACTTTTTCTTGGACTTCTCAAATTGGCTATTGATTGTTGGGCACATCACAAATCACCTGGCCAGAGTCTGAAATAGTTGTAAATTTTAGTATATTTTGGACTTTGGCCAAATCTAGAAGTGGCCAGCCATTTTGCAAATTGGCTATATGTCAGACATTGGACATAACATATATACAGGATGCGTCAGCTAAATCCGGACAAAATAAACAATTTAATTAAACAAAATTTTATTTAACAAAAAGAATAAAATTATCAAAATTATCATTTGCACAATAATTTGGGATACCTTTAGATTAAAATTACTCTATGTAATTCCCTTCTGCCTCAATTACTGCCTCGATCCTTGACTGGAAATGATGACATGCCCTGCGCAACGCCTGCTTGTCCAGGTTTGAAAACGCTGCCTCAATAGCGGCCTGGAGAGATGCCACATTAGGATATCTCAACCTATTAGTGACCCTTTCAACAACGCTCCATACATAATAGTCCAAAGGATTCAAATCTGGACTGTTAGGAGGCCAGAATTCTTTAGACCAAAACATATCCACATTGTCTGACAACCAGTTTTGCACTAAATGAGTGATGTGCACAGGTGCGCCGTCCTGCTGGAAGACTAGGGTCTCTCAGAAGCCACAGTTTCCATCCAAGGTTTCACTATTGTTGTAAGAACATGCAAAAGTCACAGTTTCCATCCAAGGTTTCACTATTGTTGTAAGAACATGCAGGTAAATCTTTTTTGTTACGGTTTCCCCCTTTCCAAAGATGTGTGGCAGCATGACTTCATCTTCATCAGACATGCGATGGCATGACGTCACCTTCACTGGAAACAACAGCTAGGGCATGAATACTGGCTGGAAACTTCGTCCTAGCTATTATTGGGACATCTTCAAGGTCATAGGCAAGCCAATGGTCATTTCTCCGGTTTACTTTAGCATCAACAGTAAAAATTCTCTCATCAGAAAAAAATCTGATGCGTCCTATAACCAACGGTCATTTCTCCGGTTTACTTTGGCATCAACAGTAAAAATTTTTGACAGTCATTTCTCCGGTTTACTTTGGCATCAACAGTAAAAATTTTCTCATCATTTCTCTGGTTTACTTTGGCATCAACAGTAAAAATTTTCTCATCAGAGTAACTCTCTTTGTTTTAGCGGCATCAGACAGCATCTTTCGTACTTTTATGACATAGGACTTGTACTGTAGGTCCTCTTCCTCAATTCAACGCATTGTGGCCTCACTCACACCCAATGTTTTTGCCAACTGCTTGAGAGATTGCCCTGGGTCCTCTGAGATGAGCTCTTGAGCCCTTTGGACAACTTCCGGTGTCCTTGACGATCTTCCCCTGGAATGGCTCTTCCTTGCCGGGTTGGCAGAACCTTCTTCAGACTTCTCCGAAGCCGCATATCTAGCAGCAACATCATAAACTGTCGATCTTGGATAGTTAAAGAACCAAATTATTTCCTTGGCTTACTAAAACGTCAGCAGCACCGTAGCGCTGAAGTAAAATATGGCGGGAAATTCAATTTGAAATTTGTCCGGATTTAGCTGACACACCCTGTATATATTCTCACATATATTCATGTATAAGCCAAAGATCTTTTACCAAAAGAAAAGTTTTGAAGAAGGGAGATCAGCTTATATATGTCAAATAATAGTCAAAAACAAAAATCAGAAATTTTTTGCAAGATTATAAGATTCATCTCAGTCATGATGCCATGATACATTCCCATTACACCTTCATACCAACTGCATGCTTTTCCATATTTATTCTTAACAAAGATCAGTATTTTACAATTTATTTGTTAAAAAAAATGTGGATATGTATGACTGTACATAAACTAATATTTTTGTAGGTAATTAAATATTGCATCACACTGCACAAATGCAATCAAAAATATATGAAGTGATTGCATTGCATCCTCTTTGCTCTAGTAATGGAAATATGATAATGGTTGGATGCACCATATTTATTTCTAAAAGTACCTATTTTTTCTCAATTATATTATTAAAAATATGTGTATATTTGTGAATGTTCATTTTTAAATAAGTTCAAAAATATTAATTTACTGAGTGCTTCACAAATAAGATCAGAAGTGTGTAGATTAATCTTTTCTTTTTTTAACCAGGCCAATATGGCTGCCATTAATGCATGTATCATCAGTCAATATTAAATAAAAATATAATGTTCTCCAAAGTTTCTGATTGACAATTTGTAAACTTTCAGAAAAAGTATACAAATTGTCACTCAGAAATATAGTTTCCTGATCATTTATAAAATATGTGATTATATTTTAATTCATTTTGGATATCAGATTTGTACTTTACTTGTGTACTCCAATAAACCTAACACTCCTGTCATTTAAGGAAAAATTTCTATTGTATATTTTGACTCTGATTTTCTTTATCATTTCAGTTTTGTTAAATATTTTTGTTGAGATTTGAAAATGATGAAATATTTTAATATTTTTTTGATATTTTGTACTGAACAAATATTTCAATAAAATTGTATTACCAACTAATATAACTGGATGCAACCGATATGATATATTGCTTCTTGCTTGCCATCCAACTTTTTCTTTGCATTGCAATTTTATCTCAATATTTCATTGCTGTTAGTCTGGAATTTTATTTAAGTGGCCTTATTTATTCTAATAGGGAACAGGATTTGGAAAATTTTAAAAATTATAAAAGAAATTATCAATTTATTTCAGTGAATATCATATTGTTCTAACACTTGAAAGTTGAGAATTATCTTATACATGGGATTCATATTTTTACTGATTTTCAAATTCTGAAATCAAAAAGTTGATTTATACATGAGTATATATGGTATATGTATGTGTGACAAAATGACTATATGATGTAGATCAAAGCTTCCAAAAAGGCAGCCCACCAAACCATGTTGTGCAGCCCATGAAGTTTTCACGATTTGTGATATAACATCACTTTTTAATTTTTTTTTTCACTTTTATTTATTACTTTTTTAAGAGATTAATAAAAAGAATCCTAAAATAGAATTATATTAACTCAACTAATTAATTTTCTTAATTAATAGTAATTATTTAATAATTAACAATCTATCAATGACATCACATTTTTATAAGACTTTCAATCACATCAATTTTAGCTATCCATGACATCACATTTTTATAAGACATTCAATCACGTCAATTTTAGTTTTACTATTTCCGGTTTAAAGTTTTGAATTGTGACCGTATTTTAGTTATTTTTTGGTTTCTATCAACTGTATTTTAGTTACTTTTTGGTTTCTAAAACTCACCATCTCCCTCGCTGGCATCTCCACCTTGTCGTGGTGAGGGAGCTTGTGCGTTCCAAGGGTCCTGAAATCTATGCCGGTGGTAGCTTTGCTACTGGTAGGGTCTCCCATGCCGAACAGGTCAAAGGTAAGGGGCCAGACTAAGAGAGCACCTTACCCAAACTAAGGTGTGTGGAATCATGCTGAGAGTTGAGTGGCACTGAAGTAGCAAAAGATGCATTGAACCTTGTCGCTAACGATCCCTTCAGGGCACTTGGCGAAACCTTGTTGTAGTTAGCCTTCCGCCTGTTTTGGAGGATAAATGGGTGGCGAGTTTTTGTTTCCTCCAGTTTATCTTTTGGCATGGATGGTCAAAATTCTTATTCTAAAACTTTTTCTGTGGAGACTGCTACTCCGCCTCATCATGGGGATGGTGGTCCTGGTACCTCATCTGAGGGTGCCATGGCCACTGGTGTGCCCCAGGGCAGTAGGGTGGTGGAGCAATCCCCTGGAGTCAGTACTGCCTCCAGGAGTAAACCTTGTCCATGAAGGATGCGTTTGTCTGAAGCAGGTAGGCAAAAGTGGAGGAGGGCTAGGAGGAAAGCTGCTGGTGCTGGTGGCTCTCAGCTACCAAGTGGCACTTCCCAATTAGCTTGTCTGTCTGATTCTCCTGCTGATACCCCTGGTGAGAGAACCAGATCTGTGTTGTCTACCCCCTCTTTTGAGGAGGTGAGGCCTACTAAGTGGTCCCAGGGCTTTCAGTCCGGATCTAATTTGGACGCTGTGGCTTCTCTTTCGTTAGCCATCATCAAGGAGGGTTATCTGGATTCCAAGATGGTGGCTGCTGAGGTGGACTTCATCTTGAATAAGATCCTGAGTGGTGTGGATGGAATCCCTTCTGGGGGGACCTTGCCTCTGCTTAGGGGTATACTCTAGACAATGGTGCACTCATTTATACTTGTATAAATGAGTTCACCTGTCAATGGCTTACCCGGCTTTTGGATGGGTGTGGTCTTGGGCAAGGGATTCATTTAAGGGTAATTCCTACGATGAACCTTCCCAAACCTGTGAAGATGGCATATGGCAAGCGATTCATTTAAGGGTAATTCCTACGATGAACCTTCCCAAACCTGTGAAGATGGCATATTGTACTACGGACATGCGTACGCAGGATGTGTGCCAACTTTTTGCTCGACTCAACCCAGGGTACAAGACTAAACGCTGGAGGGTCTTGGGTCATAGTAAAGATGCTGAAGGACAGCAGTTAATTCTGATGGTTGATCTTGCTTCGGCAAAGGCCATCAAGGCGGCCAATTTTAAGGCTTTTTCTGGGTTTGATCAAGGTAACTTTAAGGTACTTTCGGATCCTAATTCCAAGTCTGAGAGACCGATAGCTTCTGTGATTTCTCCTGAAAAAGGTCATGAACTGGTGCGGCTCGCTAATAAGGATAGGGTTTTTGGGGGGTACCACTGGTCCTTCCGATGCCCAGTCAACGGAGGAGGGCATGGATCTTTGCCCACCTTAGGTACCTGTAATGTCATGGGTCTGAGGGTGATTCAGATCAGCTTCCACCCTTTTGGGTCGGCTGCTTGTGGAGGCTCCTATAACCTTCAAGAACCATGGTGAAGATAGATGAGGGGGGTAATAGTAGGGAATTTATTGTTTCCTCTGCTTATTTCCCTTATGATAAAGACAAACTTCTGCAACGCCTAAGTTTGGATCTTTGGCAGAATTTTGTCAAAAGAATCATTTTGGTTTATTGGTGGTGTCAATGCTAACGCTCATCATGTGATTTGGGGTGGCAAAGACATCAACCAAAGGGGCAAGCACCTATTGGAGTTTCTGATGGCTACTAACTTTTTTATTTTGAATAGAGATAATGAACCTACCTTTACTGTTGTTAACAGGAGAGAAGTCATTCTCCTAACGTTAGGGACTCAGTGTATTTCTGACCTAATTGAGAATTGGCATGTATCGACTCAGTATTTTTCTGACCTAATTGAGAACTGGCATGTATCTGATGAGCCTTCTTTTCAGATCATAGAATATTTGTTTAATTTACAGGGTATTGCACCTAGTCAGGTTACATATAGGGACCCTCGAAGGACTAATTGGGTTTCATTTAGAGAAGACCTTAAATTTAACTTGGGGGTATACAGAGAAGATTTTGCTCGGTGGTGGATTTAGAGATGACTGTTGACCAGATGCAACAGGCAATTCTCTTATCCTGTCACCAAAATTATCCTGTCAGGACTGCTCGCTCATCAAGACTAGTTCCTTGGTGGAATAATTGGCTGGGCGGTCTTAGACGTAATGTTAGGAAGCTTTTTAATAAAGCTAAGAGGACTGGTGATTGGGACGCATATAGAAGTGCACTCACTGGCTATAATAAGGCCATTAAACAGGCTAAATGGTCTTCCTAGAAACGGTATTGTCAGGGAATTGAGGATATACCTGATGTATCCAGACTTTTGAACATAATGTCCAATGGGGATTTTTGCAGGGTTGGCTCTCTTAGGCTGCCTGATGGCAGTATGACTAGTACTTGCAGGGACTCTTTAAAGGAACTTTTTCAAGTACACTTTCCTGGGTCTATTTTGATTGAGAACTCATCCTTCTTGCAGGTGCAGTCTGACCTTAATGGATGTGATTATCATGTCACCAGAGAGAACTGGTGCCTTGTGAAAGGGATAATTAATCAGTCTAACATTAGATGAGCTATAAATGTTTTTTAAGCCTTTTAAGTAGGCGGGACCAAATGGCATTTTGCCAGTGTTCTTGCAAAAGGGCATTGATGTTCTGGTTTCTCCTCTTTGCCGTGTCTTTCGGGCCTGTGTGGCTTTTGGCTATGTTACATGGTCCTGGAAGCAGGTGAGGGTTTCCTTTATACCTAAATCTGGGCATAATTCTTATACCGAGGCTAAAGGCTGGTTCATAGTTTGTTGGAACGGAAAAGGAAAAGGAAAGGAACATGTTCCGTTCCTTTCCTTTAGAATTTCTAGGTGTTCATAGTTCGACGGAACAAAAAGAGAATGCGCATGCTCTTTGTAGACTCTCATTTGAGTAATGGCGGCTATTTCGTATCGACAGAAGCAAGCTTTAGCGGCATATATGATTAAAAAAATAACGAAGAAAAAGAGAGAATATATTCGTTTAGTAAATTCGAAGAGAAAAATGTTTGTCGAATATTTTAGGAATAGTGATTCTGAAATTCATTTCCGATATTTCAGGTAAAGTTTTATTGTAATAAATTATAGTATAATTTTAAAATGTTAACTGAAATGTTTATGTTAATGCATTTATTATTATTAAGGATGTCGAAGGAGCTGTTTGATGTTTTATTGAGATATGTTGACATCGGATGTATGGTGAGATGTAAAAACAAAATGGAGAAAATAATGAGTCAAATTAAAGAGTTATATTGTTAGATATATTTTATATAGACTCATAGGCTGCTCTATAAATCTAGGGACTCTATCGTATGTTAAGCCGGCCCTGGGCTGAGCCAACCGCTCTTCTTGCTAGCGATAGGTGTTCTAAAGTTACGGTGAGAGATACTAGACGGGTTAAAACAAAAATAAAATTGGTTTACTTCAATCAAAAAATAATAATTAATCTCTTCAGTTGTATAAATATCGATAAATGAAAGCGCACAAGATTAAATAACGAGTTTTATGGTGGTAATAACAAAATATATACAATAAACTCCCTCTTATCCGGTGTCGCTTTAATCGGCTACAGTTTCGTCGAGTTATGAATGGAAAGAAAAAGGAATAATTTATTTGGAAGGGGTTGAAACTGCTACAAGATATATCAAACAGAAAGATAATTTCGTTTAATGAACAACTATATATATTTTTTTTTATTTAATTTACAATTTGTAAATGGTATTTTGCGTATATTTTCGGATTAACCGGCCTATGGTCCGGTCCCTTAGTGGCCGGATAAGCGGGATTCTACTGTATTATTTATTTTAATAGATATTGGTTAGAATAATGCGCCTGTCCTCTTTACGTTGGTGATAAAACGAAAACACGAATTAAAAAAATTCTTGATAATTCCGTTGTATCGGATCATTGTGGTGAGATGTAAAAACAAAATAGAGAAAATAATGAGTCAAATTAAAGAGTTATATTGTTAGATATATTTTATATAGACTCAATGACGTGTATATCAAGAGAACGGAATTTTTCTATTACTAAATTCGAAACACAATCGGGAGAAAACAAAAACACTATTATTATGAAAACAGAAAAATGTTCCTAATCATTTTATTGAATGTTTATCGAAATTCTAATATATATTCTGGGATCTATCGGAAGATAATCGGTGACTACTAAGTTTAATGTCACTATACTCTTTTCAACGAAAGATGAACTGCCTTATATGGTAAAGAGCTTATTGATTACAAAGGTCAATTCATCCAATAGAATAACCGGTTTCTGTTTCGTTCATCCAATAGCAGTTTATCTTTTATCATCACTGATAATTTGAAATGTTTATTATCTTACAAAAATTTGCTAAATTAATACTTTAAACATTTCATGGTTACGTTATTAAATATTAAATTAAATCTATAATCGCTTAAAATTAAATAAATATAATGAATGACGTCATCGTCCTTTACTATTTAGCAGTAATGGCGGATACCGCAGTTGTTTAAAGCGAGGAGAAACATTGTTCAGTCAAGCTAGAAATGTTATTTTAAATGTATACAAGTACTTTGGAAGGCAGAAATCTATGCGAAGTGACAATTTCAACGAAACTTCACTCGCTATTGGTATTTCTGTATCGACAATTAAAAGAATTGTAACTGAAAGAAGCAAAACAGCAGACGATGACCTGGAAATGGAAAAAAACGCCAGTTAAATTCTCAACACCTGGAAAGAAAAGGCATTTTAGTATTTATAAAGTTAAGATTAAAATATTTTAATATAATTATTATGTTTTTAAATCAAACATCAAATCGAAAATGATGATAAATACTTCTATTGCGATCCGTTTTATATCGTATCGCTTATAGTTAATCCTAACTGAAAAGACTCGTCGATCATCGAATTTGACCTTGAAAGTTCTTTACTTGAAAGGACTACAACTCGCTTCTGAATTTGTTAGTTAACGTGAAAAAATTACGAGTGGTTGATCAGAATTTATAGACAACGACCGACTTATTTATCGTGATAATGCTAAACAAAATACACAATCCCATCATCAAATGTTGTTGTTCGCGATAACAGACGACGATCTGGCTGACTTCGGGAAAAAATTGTTAATGGAAACAATATGTAAATCTCCAGAAGAATGTTAAAATTCTGTATTTGAACCAAAGTTTTAAATGTCTATTCAAATCACGTGAATGAAAACGTGGTCGATCTGCTTAAAATGGATGTTCTGGCGTGTTTCCTGCCGTTGTTTTATTTTTTGATACGATCGAAGGTTTTATTTTCCTACAGTCGATTTACTTAAAAGGATTATAAATTTCCCCCGGAAGATCGTAAATGTACTCTGATTAAGCGTTTAACCATAAGTTGCCATGATTTTATTCGATAGACCACTTATGACGTTTTGAGTCATGGGATTGTTTGTTTGATTGAATCACCACTATAGTCCAGACTTAATAGGGCCAAGCCTATCAATGACGTCATCAGAATGGGTGTATCAGTTTGGCTTCATTATCATTTCGATTAGAATGCGGACTTTTATTGAAAATTAAGAAAAAAATAATAATTTTAAAATAAAATGGCCGCCAACTGACCTAGCCCCGTAAAATGAAAATCAGACCCGAAAGAAAAATAATTTTAAAATAAAATGGCCGCCAACTGACCTAGCCCCGTAAAATGAAAATCAGACCCGGATTTTTGCAAATGAAATTTTTTCTACTGTTATAATTATGCATATCGATAGTCATTCACAAAATTCTGATTTTGAAGCCGATTAAACTTATAACTGTTATTGTACACCATTTTGCTCAGTACGCTCCGCCAGCATTTTACAAAAATCATTTTAATAAGATTCTTAATATAAAAAATTAATAAATCGTAATCATAAGTGCATGGAAAAATTTACATCGGATTCTAACCTAATTTATAAATTAATTCCGCTTGTATGTGAGGAGAAATTAAATAATTCAACATTGGAGTTCGCCAGTTTTTCCTTAAACTAGGTATATAGTACACCACTTTCAGCCGCCATTTTATATCCTCCTACCGCTCGATAATCACGGGTAATTTTATGGAAAGTAAATCAAATACTATATTTCTTTTATAATTTATAAATACAGAAATTGCTTATCTGGCAAACGAAGATCTATTTGGAAAAGTTTTCCTCTTAATATTTTGTAACCGCTTCTTTCAAATATTAAATTTCTTTTATAATTTATAAATACAGAAATTGCTTTTCTGGCAAACGAAGATCTATTTGGAAAAGTTTTCCTCTTAATATTTTGTAACCACTTCTTTTTATCTTTAATTTCTTTTACCTTGCGGCCAAGGAAAGAATCTATAACCCTTTTCTGTTCGATTAGAACAATTTATAGCATTGCAACAAAATATGTTCTTAAAAAATAATCAGAAAGCCTATGAACAGTGATAACGCCCTATCTAACAGGATATAAAATGGCCGATATTGCTGCGCAAAGGAATGCGATACTCTATATCTAGGGACTCTACCTTAAACAAAATTCTGAATATTTTTCATGTTTTTTTTTTATATATGAATGACCTGTTCCGATTATTCCACACAGGCACATAAATTAAACATATTATGGAATATATATATATTGTATAAGATTTTATTCGTTACAAGCCAACAATCTTTTTTAATCAAAAATGAATGAAAATAATGTTTCTCCTTTTATTATATTATTAATTTAATTATTATTATTGTTATTGTTACCTATTTAAACCATCTATTATTTTTTTTTATTTTTCATTTTTTTTTTAAATAATTAACGTACGTCAAGAAAAATTTCTATTCTTATTCTTAAAATAAAAAATTATAGTCAATCGTTAGTGCCACAGATTCTCGAAGTTTTGACGTTAGTGCCGCGTGATTACGCATCTTATAACAATTTTAAATAAAATATCGCGTCACGTGTTATCGCGCGACAGAATCTGATAGCTCGCGCGATCAAATCATCTTGTATATCTTGGCGTGTCTCTCTCTCTATTCGAAACCACGATAGACGTTATCTTAACATAACATACTTATGTGCTGTATATACGTAAACAAGTAGTCTATGTAATACTATATGTAACTGATAATTCAGTTTATGATTCGAATGAACTGGTGCATCTAGCAAGACATTATCCGATGTAACTACAAATTAATTAATACATATACAGTTAAAATAATGACAAGATTCGAGATTATCTGCCGCCAATTTTCGCGCCGCTGCGCTTTATATCATCCAGATACAATTGTGGCGACGGCTACGCGGTGCGATGATTTTACTTCTGTACGTCGACGTCTGTACTGATAGACGCGAAATAATGACTGCTATCAGAGTTTATCACTCAAAAAAACTGACAGATTTTAATAAGACGTTTCTGCTCCAATAATATTTTGCTATTAATGTGACGATTCCTCAGTTGGCAACAGTTTAACGAATATAGTAAACATATTAATCTTCTATTGGAATAAAAGTTCATAGAATAACACGAATAAAACTCAATTTTTAATTGGAAAAACAGATCTTCAGAAAAAATTTCTATGCAAGATCATTTTTTTTAAATATCACCCATATTCGTGCAATTAGAGGCACAAGAAAGCCTCTATCACGAGCAACGCTACTGATAGACGCGAAATGATGACTGCTATCAGAGTTTATCACTCAAAAAAACTGACAGATTTTAATAAGACGTTTCTGTTCCAATAATATTTTGCTATTAATGTGACGATTCCTCAGTTGGCAACAGTTTAACGAATATAGTAAACATATTAATCTTCTATTGGAATAAAAGTTCATAGAATAACACGAATAAAACTCAATTTTTAATTGGAAAAACAGATCTTCAGAAAAAATAGCACGAATAAAACTCAATTTTTAATTGGAAAAACAGACCTTCAGAAAAAATTTCTATGCAAGATCATTATTTTTAAATATCACCCATATTCGTGCAATTAGAGGCACAAGAAAGCCTCTATCACGAGCAAGCTGCATCTCAATCACCACTAGAATCCTTGCAAAGAACATCAACGATACTCTGTTTATCAGAGACAATTTCAGGATCCATATAGGTGCTAAGAAACTCAACTTCTTGAATTATTAGTCCAATCATGAAAGCTCTTTCCTTGAACTTTAATTGCGCCATTTAAGCTTATCTGACCATTTACATTATTAATTCCTATAACCTTTCAACCCTTTTAGATCCAAAGTTGCTATGAAAAACTTTATATACATTGAATTTGACATTAAATTTTTCATTTCTTGAGTAATCTTGCTAGAATAATAATGTATTACGTTAAATTAATTTAGCCTAGGGTGAAAAAAGTTAATATCAAGAACTGTGATTTCAACGAGTAAGGTGCAAAAAAGAATATTCCGTCAACATTCGTAGATTACCTGCTGATGGAAGACGCGTCGCGTTACATTAGGCAGCGCAGCGTCGCCTATACAGCAGAGATTTTTAAAATAAATATATAAACACGATATATAGAGATCGACTAACAGGAATCTTTGATTTAAAGATTCCTATTAATCGATATATATTCACTAAAAAAGCTGATGGAAGACATTGCGCTGCAGTAAACGACGCGACATGTCTTCCACCAGCAGGTAATCTACTATTTTGCCGAACTATCAATATGGTTAAAAACACATTATACATGAACAAGTAAATCTTATTTAAAAATAATGATGATAATATTACAATCTTAAATATATTACACAACATTATGGAAATTTAGATATTAAGATACTGTCTATCGCGGTTTCAACAGTAAACATGAATAAAACGAGAGAAACACGTGAAGAGATACAAGACGATGAACCACACAGTATAATAACCAGAGAGGAAGGCTCCTATACTGTCTGTGGAAACTTTTTCTGATTCACGTGATTAGAATAAGCCAATAGAGTCACGGGAATTTGATGACCTGGGTTATCGGCGCTGCTGCATGCTAGCGTCACATATAACGTCACTATCATGTCGGCGCTGCTGCATGCTAGCGTCACTATCATGACGTTTAGGTGAATCGTGAGATGATTGGATAAAATTCTAATACGAAATAAAAAGCGTAAATTTAATAAATTCTATATTATCCATATCTGATGATTTTTTCTTTATCTTTAAAAGTGCACATTCACTAACTCAAATATGAAAGTGAATAAAGATTTTGGCCAACAGATTAATATCCTATATTCTAGCTCAAATTTATAGTCGCCAAAGTACGTATTTTGAGAAACCTCACAATTAGCGGCTTCAAGAATAATTAATTACACAACCATTTTCATACTGTAGTTACTAATTATATATGTATAGTGTAAATACGGAAGAGGCCAAAAAGTTCTTACTCTCTTCTATTGATCTGTAGTTATAAACAACGATAGATACAATGACTTAATAAGTCGATATGCCTTTGTTTCGATAGTTCTGTTTACTATTAACTGGAATTAGAACGTGAAAGGTGTCATGCTAGATAAAATTGAGTATCGATCTGTGAAACAATTCCTTCATCAAGGCAAAACTGCACAAACAATTCGCGAAGAGATGTTAGCTGTGTATAGCGAGGAATGATATCATATGAGACTGAAACAATGGATAGGAAATTCAAATGTAGTTACATCAGTCTACAGGATGACACAAGAAAAAGTCATCCATCAAGATCATGTTGTCTGTGTTTTGGAACAGCAAAGGTGTCATATTGCTAGATTATTTACAAAAAAGTCGACAATAACAGGCACGCTGCAGGAACTTGCTTCAAAATTTATGGGACAATCATATCAAGGAAAACACGTGATTTGCTGTCAAAAGGTGTGTTGCTGCTATCCGACAATGTACTTGCCAACTGAACTGCAGAAACAGTCACTTTTCTGCGGAAATATAGCTACGACACCTTGTCCCATCTCTCGTATTCTCCCAACCTGGCAAATTTTTTCGCATTCGTGTTCCTTTTGTTTCGAAATATGAAAAAAACATTTACAGGGAATAGGTTTCTTGGATGTTGAGGGGATCAGTTGTGAAGAGCTGCTTTCCTTCCAAGTCGGCCGGATGGCCGCGTGGTAAAGCTTTGGCTTACCACCCTGGAGGATCCGGGTATACAATTATTTTACAAAAATATATTTTTTCCTTTCGTAGTAAATTTATTTTTGAATTGTAGGTACTAGGTACCTCGATAGGCGCTCTGTATTGTATTGTATGAGTCAGTGCGATTGCGTACTCATCAGGGCTGCAGTCATGTATTGTACGAGTCAGTGCGATTGCGTACTCATCAGGACTGCAGTCACAATGTATGAGTCAGTGCGATTGCGTACTCATCAGGGCTGCAGTCAGTGTGAATCAGTGCGATTGCGTACTCATCAGGACCGCAGTCAGTGCAGACCGAGTCACACCGCATAGTCAGTGTATTGAGCAGTTGAATCAGTGCAGACCGAGTCACACCGCATAGTCAATGTACTGAACAGGTGGTTAACCCGTGATATACGTTTTTGTGATATGTATAACGTGGGCTGCAAACGGTGATATACGTTTTTGTGATATGTATATCGTGGGCTGCAAACATTGTAAGTCCGCACTACGTATTTTATTATAATTTTTTTCAGCCCTCCCATAAAAATCATCCACGAGCCGCCACTTCAGCCCTCCCATAAAAATCATCCACGAGCCGCCACATAATTTTTTTCAGCCCTCCCACAAAAATCATCCACGAGCCGCCACTGCTCAAATTTAAATGCTAGGATACTAACACCTATTATGGATTCAACAGTAGAAACGAGTAGAGAGAGAGAGGAACGGGAAGTAATACAAGGCGATCGTCATTAGACTCCATTTGAGCTATAAAATTTGTCGAGAAATATCGTGGCGGGTAAAAATAATGTACCTTTCTGTTGAAGTTTAAAATATCAAGATGTTTTTTTTTTTGTACTTTTTACGCCCCTTTCCTATCAAGGATCCATTAAGGGGCGGGCCAGTTCCAACCACGAGCTGCACCCACACCCGTTGAAGGGGCCGAATAGTGAGGGACTGGAATCACCAGCCGAGCCCAGCACCCCGAAAAACCCTTTTCAGGAGATTTGCAGCACTCGGATCCTCTTGTATGGTACGCCAACGCATTACCATTCGGCCATCCGGCCGCCCGTCAAGATGGTTTTATGTATCGTGCTGCTATTGAATTAATAGATTTTCTATTATTAATTTGTCTGTTATGGGGATTGCATTATATATCGATTATTTTCCCTATAATTAACAGTTTTGTTTTACTGTTCATTTTCTATATAGGTAATAATGAAATTGTTATCTGCCGTGTAATTACGCATTTTATATCTTTTTATTTCTTTTTTGACGCCACACACCATTCTGGTAGAATACTATGTGGCGGGGCCAACAAGTCCTTCTAAGGGATGCCCACCCCTGTGGAGAGGTCAGCCGGATTGTAGAGGATGGGGATCAACTGGCCGGGACCCTGACCCCATGATAAATATTTTCAAGCAGTGGAACCCGAGATTCGAACCTGGGTCCTCCAGAGTGGAAAGCCGCAGCGTTGCGGCCGGATGGCCGAGTGGTAAGCTGTCGGCGTGCCACGCAGGAGGACCTGGGTTCGCGTCCCAGGTCTGGTCCGGGATTTTTTCGGGGTACTGGGCTCGGTCTGGTGATCCCCATCCTTCACCATCCGGCCCCCTCCACGGGTATGGATGCAGCTCGTGGTTGGAACTGGCCCTGCCCGCTTAGTAATCTCCATGATTGGAAAGGGGCGTAAAATATGCAAAAAAAATGAATTCTACCATTTTTTTTGTAAAGAGTTGAGGTTTCAAATATTCAAAAATCAGCTAATAATTACTGAATAAAAAACAGCTCCTGAATTTCTATATAGGAGAAGGGCTCGAGCCAAGAATTTGATAACAAGAAATAATGGATTTGACTCAAATATGAAAACGTGTAAGGGTCCGGGCCCTCTCCCCTGCCACTTGGCGGCTCCCGACGAATTATTCGTATGAAATATGAAAACATAGCTATTTTGCTTATACTGTTGTTTATTTTTTTAGAATATGTATTTATTTATTTGATTGAAATCACGAGCATCCGAGTCTTCTTTGGCGCTGTTAGCATTTGGCGTTTACTAAAAAAGTTTGGCTATTACTACTACTACGCCGATTAATATGGAGGTTTTAGCTGTGGCTTTTTCCTCCGATTACGAGACTGGTAAGAGTATGGTGCGAGGCGGGCGTACCCGCCGGGCGGTCCGGTGTCCGTGTGGGGTCCCATCGTAGACCCTAGTGACGGATTTGGGCACCGCCAGCAGTCCCGGTTCCGTATAGTGACGCCACCGCCTTTGTATACGTCGGCCATTTACATAATACTTTCTTTTTTGTTTGGTTCGTATTTAAATTTAACAAGATAATAACCCCAGTTATTTAAATTTACAATTAAACATTTATAAATATATTTTAAATAATAAAGAAATTTTAACATCAAATCAACAAGTTGCAGTTTTAACACGTGCCACATCATGGCGGTAGATACACGGTCCGCCCCCAAGAACATCGCAGTCTCACTCCGGTAAGTACAAAAAATATTTTTTTTCTCGTTCACCCGCCATTCTTCACAAACATAGCTATTTTGCTTATACTGTATTGTACTGTTGTTGTTTATTTTTTTAGAATATGTATTTATTTATTTGATTGAAATCACGAGCATCCGAGTCTTCTTTGGCGCTGTTAGCATTTGGCGTTTACTAAAAAAGTTTGGCTATTACTACTACTACGCCGATTAATATGGAGGTTTTAGCTGTGGCTTTTTCCTCCGATTACGAGACTGGTAAGAGTATGGTGCGAGGCGGGCGTACCCGCCGGGCGGTCCGGTGTCCGTGTGGGGTCCCATCGTAGACACTAGTGACGGATTTGGGCACCGCCAGCAGTCCCGGTTCCGTATAGAAACCTGGGAATGAGACCCCCAATGGCGAACACGTCATCCACCGGAATGGTTCGAGTTGACCCCTTTAAGAACTTTTTACTCCACGCGGGGTCGGACGATGGGTATATTCTGACCCCTTACCCATAGGGGATGAAAAAGTTTGGCTATGCATCTTTTATTTTTAAAAAGTTTATCGGAAGAAGGATGTGAGAAGTATTGTAAAATGAATAGAATGTTTCAAAATTTTTCTTTGCATTGATTGATACAATTTTTTTCTTTGTAAAAAGTTTTCAAACAGATAATTGTGTCCAAATTTATTTAATGAATTTAAAATCACAATAATATGAAGACAATCGTAGCACTGTATTTTAAATGAATGCAATTTTTTTATTCTTTTATATCATAATGTTATATACACAGAGTATAATAACCAGAGAGGAAGGCTCCTATACTGTCTGTGGAAACTGATTCACGTGATTAGAATAAGCCAATTGAGTCACGGGAATTTGACGACCTGGGTTATCGGCGCTGCTGCATGCCAGCGTCACATATAACGCCACTATCATGACGTTAGGTGAATCGTGAGATGATTGGATAAAATTCTAATACGAAATAAAAAGCGTAAATTTAATTTTTTTTCAATTGTATATAAATCGAATTAAATAATAGTTATGAGTTAATGGTCTTTCATTTATATGGTGTTTACTTCAACATATTCAATAAAATTAATGCAATTTATATATAAATTATTTATTTAAATCAATAGACATAATCTTACAATAAATAAACAAATTTTGGGTGCTGCGGATGCGTTTACTATTTTAATCACAAAAAATGAAAACGAAATTCACTTCACCATAAAAAGTTTATTAGTCAGTGACCTTGAAAAAAAGTCCGTTATTGCTATGGCAACGACCGTTAGAATCACTTTGGTGAAACGATGAGAGAGATTCAGTACAAATATCAAAGTTTTGAAGAAAATATTATTCTGAGTACACTGAGGGTGACACCAGTTTAATCCTGAGAGCTTTAGTAATCCAGTAGTAAGTGAATTAAATCACAAAAATAAGAAACGAAACCACTAAAACCAAAAAATAATGCACTACTAATACATTAGTTAACAGGACCCGGCCATACCAGTTACCATATCACATGACAGTGAGTGATAATACTGTAATTCATACTTAATTTCTCATTTTATTGTGCAATAATTGTTTAAATTAACTATGTATAATTAATATACATGAAATATTTATATTAAAAAATCCATTTCATGACGACTGGGTTTGGGGCGCTGATGTAGAATTATGACGTTGAGTTTCCAATCACGTGGTTCACCTTCCTCTCTGTTTATTATACTCTGTGGTTATATAAAAATATTATATTTTTTATCATAATTATTTAATTGATTATTATTATTATTTGTTGTTTCAGTTTATTTCTGTTTATAAATGAGATAAGTATCTATATAAACTGCAGGTATCTGTGATATAAACATAGAGTGACCAGATTTTAACATTGGTAAAGCGGGACACCATTGACCGGAGGTTCTTGATTAAAAATTTGGTCTATATGGAACAACAAAAATCGTCTGAGAGACAGTTACAAAATGTTTTCGTCGTTGCCAATGCCAAAAAAAAATGCCATTGTTCATTAAGTCCAAACAATGGTGGTCGAATTCTAACAACTGATCAACAATGCGAACCTTGATAAGCAATTCTCGATAATCAGTTCTCAATAGTTATTTGTTATTATTAAAGTTTAACATTATAAAATTAACAAAAATAATATAAAACTCATATCCTGGCTAAATAGCCACATGGTCGCCCAAAACCGTATATTCCCTTCCCGTTCTCCCGCCGTTCTCTAGCTTGTTGTGCATTCTTTCCAAAAATCCGGACTTTTTTAAAACGCCGCGGGACGCTGGACAAATTGTTAAAAATCGGGACTGTCCCGCCAAAAGCGGGACGTCTGGTCACTTAATAAACATAAATATTTTGAAGAGTAATCTGGAATCGTAGAGCGTACAATGAAATCTTCAAGATACCTTCGATAACTTGAAATGATTTCATCTTCCTCATCGGTAATCTGACGCGATTTCAAGTTATCGTGGTTATATTGGGAGTAAGATGAATTAGGGGCAATCTGAAATCGCTACACTGGTACACCGGCTAGTCTCCAATATTTTTGACTACGTGATTTCAAGTTATCGTGGTTATATTGGGAGTAAGATGAACTAGGGGCAATCTGAAATCGCTACACTGGTACACCGGCTAGTCTCCAATATTTTTGACTATGTCCTTATCTGTTCTTATCATAAGTATGCAGTCTCATGTATTAAAATCATTTCTAATTGATTAGATCGTTAGATTATTGTTAATTTTTTTTATATAATATTTGAGATAGACTGCTCTTTCCTTGTAAAAATGGATTGATTCATATTCTAATTGATTAGATCGTTAGATTATTGTTAATTTTTTTTTATATAATATTTGAGATAGACTGCTCTTTCCTTGTAAAAATGGATTGATTCATTATAATGAACTCTATTGCATTTAAGGCGGCCGGATGACCAAGTGATAACGCGTTGGGTGCCACGCAGGAGGACCCGAGTCCAATATTTCCTGAAGATTTTTTCGGGTGTTTTGGGCCCGGTCTGGCCCAGCAATCCCATCCTTCACCAACAGGCTCCCCTCCATGGGTGTGGGTCCAGCCCGTGCTTGGAACTAACCTCTCCCTTTAATAATCTCCGATCGGAAAGGGCCGTAAAAAAAATGCAAAAAAAACTATATTACATTTTGATTATATGAACTGTAATCTAAACTTTAAAATAAATAGTTTGGGTGCAGCCCGTGCTTGGAACTATCCTCTCCCCTTAATAATCTCCGATCGGAAAGGGCCGTAAAAAAATGCAAAAAAAAAAACTATATTGCATTTTGATTATATGAACTGTAATCTAAACTTTAAAATAAATATTTATAATATTTTATACTATAATAATTAATCAAATATTCTATAATAATAAATCATTATTATGTGATTTTATTTTTAATGATTTTTTAGATTCTTCTTTTTTATTGACTTCTTTTTAAAAATATTCAACACATTCATCAAAGTCTCTTATGATTGCTTAAGTCATTATTGTTATATTAAAACGAGAAATCCTTGATTTATCGAATTATAACGAATAGCTAAATAATGTTAATTCGATGCATGCCAAAGATATAATTTTAAGATGTTCTACATAATAATAAACATAATCTTATCTGACGATAAGCGGAGCTGAGTAACATATTTAACAATTCCGATTAAACATAAACAAAAGCGTTCCAATAAAAATATTTCCTTCATACGTAATAAAATAAGAAATTATAATATTTATTAATACAATTCGTACAGTTCAATTCCGACTGGAAGTATTTATTATTCTAAAAATATATATTTTTATTTTACGTAATTATTTTAAATGTTTTAATAAATATTTTCTTTTATTAATATTCATTGAAAATAATGACAAAAAAGATTTTTTTTGATTCAGTTTTTCGCCGTTTAGGGGAGATGTTTTTAATGACAATGAATGACTAGCATTTGCAGAGGATGTAGATTTACTTCCCTATAGAAATTATTATACTATTAAATTTGAAAATGAGATTAACAAGAATATGTTGGGGCAGTTTTTCTAAAATGTTGGATTATTATTCACAGTTTAATCCTTCTCCTTTATCTCTTAAACAATTCATTGACTTTGGTAAGTTTTTTCTACGAGTGTGACAAATTGGCACTGTGTTCGAATTATTTTTGAATAATATTTATACTGTCTGATATATAACTTTAAAACAAAATGTGATATTATTATAAAGAGTACCCATAGTTCAATATATTAGCAGGAATTATATTACATTACTCAGTTTTATCATTTTTTAAGAAATATTTTACTGTATTATACCAAAATTATCAAATAAATGATGCAATTTTTACTTACATTTCCATTGAATATATAAAAAAAATTATATATGCTATTTATATAATATAGCATTACTAATGCTATTCATTAACACAATTCTAATGTGTAATCCTGCTTGTTAAAATTTTGGTAATTCATTTAATAGTAAGGTTTTTGTATTGCAGATAAATTAAAATTGAGTTAATCTATCAGCATCTCCAAATTAATTTATTTTTGAATTATGCAATCATTAATTGTAGTTACCAACAACAACTACTGATTTAAAAAAGTAGTATGACATAATAACATAAACAGGAATAATATTTTCATTTATAACCTATTGAATTTTTGCTGATATGATATAATTCAAATGAAATTATTAAGATAAATGTCTGTTTTAAAATTGTAGTACAGTATTTATTTAGTAGTAATAATTGACATTTTCAACAATGCCAAAGGTTGCCAATTCATATCTGCATCTGCCAACAGTATAAAAGATAAAATGACATTGGCAACGACCTCAATTTAAAGATAGCCACAGGATATATAGCAAATACTGTATATTATAATGAATATAATGCAACTTTTAATTTTAAATATATATTTCTATATTAAATAAAAAAAAATCTGAAGATTTCCCTAAACCATAACAATAAGTTTTTAATACAAAAAATATAACATATTACTTTTTACATTGAAAAAAATGTTCTCTAAATTTTTATTTCAGAAAATTTATCAAAAAATGTTTATTATTGAAAATAATTTCTTTTAAATAGATATGTGAACTATTATTACTGATAAATATTTATTTAAATAGATATGGGAAAATAATCAAATTTAGTGATTAACTGATAAGCCATCTTTGAAGGGGAGAAGACTGAACTGAATTATTGAAAAACTGATTTTTTTGAATGCTGATGTTTTTTTAAGTTAACAATAAATGCTATTCTTAATTTTATTGATTATATTTTTAATGCTTTAAAATAATTAATGGAATAGTTATTAAGTAATTTGGTGAGAAATTTTTGAATCTGGGGATATCAAAAAACATTTATATTTAGTAAGTTTGAATAAATGGTTTGTGCTTGCCAACTTAACAATAAGTAGTTTAATATATAGATAATTATCACATTAAACAGTGTAATTCAACAGTAAGGAGGAGATGACAAAATGTTAGATATGTATGTATATATATATATCTGTGGGTCAGAGGTATAGGACACTATGTCACATTTACTACATTTTACAGGAGAGCAGTTTGAGTTTATTTTACATTGTTCTTCCTTATGGACTTGGTGTTATTTAAAAGCACCATACTCCACCAATTATTAATGTAGCACCGTGTTATTTAAAAGCACCGTAACTCCACCAATTATTGATGTAGGACATCGTGTTGTATACCTGTGGGTAGAGGACAAGAAACCCATATGATTGTGCCAATAATTCATTTTGGCCGAAAATGGACATAGTGCCCTATACCTCCAACCCACAGATATATATATATATATATATATCTTATAATGAAACACACAAACAACTGAGAGGTTAAATTAATATTAGTGCTAAAATGCTTAGTTATTGTGAGAAATGTTCTCAATGCATTTGATGCCTTCCTTAGCTTCAAATACAAACTTTTTGTAGTTGATGAAGATGCCAAATACATTTGTTTCTTGCATTAAAGTGTATGACTGCTAAAAGGCTTAATTATTATTTTCGTCTGAGCAGTCTTAGTGATTTGATAAATTAACTTTTTAGTTTAATAAAGATATTTCACTATCAATCTTAAAGGCAAAAATCTGAAAATGAAAAATATTGAAATATTTTTATA
>AYEL01078948.1:0-18248 GCA_000484575.1 Olivierus martensii
TATATATTTTAATTAGATGAAAATTCTATAGTCTATATATATTAAACTCAAAACAACAAATATTACTCGTACTTGGAATTATGTACACTATTAAGTCCATTCACTCCTCTTTTTATTCATTGTTAAGAAAACGGAAGCATAAGTATATTGGTAATATATATATATTTATTTATAACTATCTTGAACAAATATGCTACTAATGTATGACTAGCTCTTATTATTAAGTCCATTCACTCCTCTTTTTATTCATTGTTAAGAAAAGGGAAGCATAAGTATATTGGTAATATATATTTATTTATAACTATCTTGAACAAATATGCTACTAATGTATGACTAGCTCTTGCTGTGTGTAATTTAAAACGACGTAAAAAGCTCTTTAGGCAAGGCAAAAAACTTTTTGCCTTGCCTAAAGAGCTTTTTACGTCGTTTTAAATTACACACAGCAAGAGCTAGTCATACATTAGTAGCATATTTGTTCAAGATAGTTATAAATAAATATATATTACCAATATACTTATGACCTATAATATTTAAAATACAATTCAAATTTACCCAGTTTATGAATCCCTGTTTATATTAACAAATTTAATTTGTACCAAAATTTCTATCTGTGAACCTTAACCCCACTTTTACAACAAACAATAAGCAAAAGTTTTAAAACTGAATAATGCATTATTTGTTAACATTACAATGCTAGATTTGTTAATAATATGAATTTTTTCTAAAAGAATATTGAAATAAATTTATTGTAGGCTTATAAATTTTATAAATACAAAATTCAAATCTAAATAAATTAAATGCACAAGATAAAGAATATATAATATACAGGTAGTCCTTGAACAGAGGGTTTAGTTTGAATCCCACTGTCCTAAGTCAGAGTAGTTGGAAGTTAGAAATGCCCAAAATTAATGGATTGATCCATTATTACACTTCATTTTATTATAATAAACTTAAACACAAAAAGAATGCTTTCTGTATATCAGACCACTGATCATGGACTCTAATCCATGTCAATTGCATTAAACAATTGCAGAATTTACTGATTACATTGTTGTCATTATTCTAGAAACACCTGTATTCATATTTACATAAAAATCCATTTCAAATAAAATTTAGGAAGATTTCAAAAAATAAAAGTAACATCTAAGAAATTTGAAAAAAACTATCAAAAATTTTAAAATTATGAAATAATTTTTTATAAATTATTAGTAAGATATTTATCAAAATATTATTATAGCATATCAAATATACTAAAAAAAATTTTATACGATAAAATGCTCAAAATTTTTATTCATTGTATCAAGTGTTTCTTAAGTTAAATATATGATTCTTATATCCATACTATATATATATATATATGTGTGCATGTGTATGAAAGTTCATAACTCAAAGAAAACACATTTATTTTGTGCATGTTAAATGATATTTTAATAAAAATCTACATGGGGAAATACTTAATGTTGAATATTTTGCAAACAACATTTTTTCAAGTTTACAATAGGACTACAATTGTTATTTATTGTATCACAGATTATAATTATTTTTTTCATGTTTTTGAAGATAAAAATATATAATTTTAAATTTTATTGATAATTCAAATTTATAAAAGAATTTAATGAAAAGAAAATCATATAGCTGAAAATGCTTGATATCAAATTAATATATTCAACTTATTTTATCACTTTATAAATTATCAATTATATTTATTATTATTTTTAATTATGCATTATTAGTGTTAACAGTTAAACTGTGTATTAGTTGTCTAATTATAATGTGTTTTTTTTAAATGGTAAAGTCAAGATACATTTATTTCTCTCAAGAGTAAGCACTAATTTGGTAGAATATGACAAATTCTTATTTACTAAAGTAAACAGAGCAAACTAATTATATAATGGAATGTTTTAGATTTTAAAGAGTCATTCTCAACAAACGTTAAATATATTGTTCTTAAAATACAACTGTTTACAAGTGCATATCTTTTAGTTTTAAATTATTCATAAAACTTTTAAATAATATAAACTTCAATATTTCATTTGTATTTAATTTGATAAAGAAGAAAAATGTGAAGTTTTATATGAAAAACAAGCACTAAAGATAAATAGTAACTTATATATTATTCAGGATATATAAAAGATACAGTTAGTTTTCTGTGTGTACACAAGTTTATAGTTGCATATTTTATACAGACAATGAATATTTGCTAAAATACATTGCTTAAAGTTTGAAAATAATCTAATTCAATATAAGTTTATTTCATCTTAATTTATTTTTAACTGTAAACATTTATCTAATCTTACAAGATACAAAAATTCTAGGAAAACATACAAAATGTCATAGGATGGAAGTTATGAGTCTATTTCTTAAAAAGAAAAATTATACCCGAATAATAGAATTATAACGAAATTATATAATGTTCATATGTAAATAAATAAATGAAAGAAATATCATTATTGAATCAAACTGTGATGATTGTCTAACTACTTTTAATCATCCTTTCTTTTTAGTAGAATGATATTAAAAGAATTCTACAATAATATGCAATCATGCATATTACTGTATTTACATTTCGAAATAAAGTAATAAATTTAGGGAAAGTTTAAAAAATAAACTAAAAATAATAATTTAATAAAATGTTGCAACATTCTATTAAATTATTATTTCTATGTAATTTTTAAATTAAACTTTTTATTTTAAGATACTTCAGATTATGAATAAGTATTTTATCTGAGGTTGATTTGTTAGTATTTTCATATAATGGTACTATATTATTCAAGATAAGAATGAACTGGTAACATAACATTGTCAATTAACTTTACTAATTAAATATTGAGCATAATGCAATACTTCTTACTGCAAATATTGAATAAAAGTAAACAATAAGCCAAATAAGTATATAAGTAAGATATCTTTAATATTCAAAAATGTTTTCAGCTATCAACATAGCCTGCCTCAGGCTATGTGGATAGCTGAAAACATTTTTGAATAAATGATTTATCTTACTTATTTGACATATTGTTTACTTTTATTAAATATTGCATATGCATTAATTGGAATTTTTCAAAATCTGCAGAAGAAAAATTGAATATAGTGGTTCCTTATTTAACATCATTTTTATTTAACATTGTTTCACTATCATGTCATGAGCAAAAACAATTAATTATAAACTACAGTTTTTAAGACAGTAGAATGAAATAAAATCCTATTTTTCTTATATTTCCTGCATAAGAGACAGAAAATGTGTTGAAAACCTATAGTATAGTTGCAGAAAATCAGATATCACATTTTATATGAGTGTTAACTCAAGTATACAATATTGTATAAGAACACGGTGTTAACCTATATTTCAATAGGATAATCATTCAGATTCATTGCATGGAAATGCTTTGATTTTTCCAATCAAAGGGCCTGGGATTGAATTAGGATCCCACCTCTAGGAAAATTTATGAGAGATTAGATAGAGCCCAGCTTGTGTAGTCCTGTCTTTCATATAATCCAACTGATCATCGTGGATCTAGTCGACATGTGATAGAGATTGGAATGGTATTGTTATTAGCAAATGACTGAAAACTGATATTAAGAAAAATTAATCATGGACATAAAAGACACCTTAGAATTCACAATTATTTATTAAAAACTAATTTTCTTTTCCATAAATCATAACGTATAATTGGTATATAACATTTTGCAATTAAAATTTATACTTATATCATGTTTATAAATCAGTTATGTCACTCTAGGAACATAACCTTGATTTATAATACTAGGTCAATGGGTTTTCTGGTTTCAGTTAACACCATTTCACTTAAAGTTACAATTTTCAGGAACCTAACCAGATATTAAACAAGGATCCACTGTACAGTAATAAAAACAAATTAATTTTAATCAATTGATGTGATACTTAATTCTTATCCCTAACTGGGAAAGTGTTCACTGATGTGATGTCAGAACAGAAATAGCTCCTTTAATCTCACTTTTAATACTGATAATTTAGATATTTTTTTGTTGCAAAATAGACCAAAAAATGACAAACAGTTCTAAAAATACTTAATCATCTATTTTCTAAACATGTCCTTTATTTTGAAATGATTAAAGAGATTAAAATTTATCTTGTCAAAATCATCTTCAATGGCATAAGCTGTATATTGAATATCAATAATTTATTAAATAGTTCCATAGTTATTAAAAGGAAAGCTTAGAAAACTGAATATCTGACATCTTTAAAGCTAGGTTGACATGATCAGAGCACACTCGGACTGAGTTCACTCGGAGATGAATTCAGTCCAAGTGTACTTGGACTGAGTTTTAAGTTCATTTACACCCCTGGTGTAAATGAACTTAAACTTTTTGGCTTCCTCGGGCCACATTTGAAGAAAAAATTGTCTTGGGCTGCAGATAAAATATACTTATTTTAACGATAGTTATTAAGCAAAAAAGTTAGTAAGTAATGTACAATATATGATATCCATCATGACAAATAAACAAAAATGTCATAGTATAATAATCTTTGACTTCTTTTCATTCAGAGAATTTTTAAAAATCTTTGAGCAGGTCAAGAAGTTTTAATAACTGAAATAAGAAATATTTTAGATAATGGAAATAGGAACTGTAGATAGATATTTAAATAATAAAAACTTCATTAATTTTTTTATATATTTTTAGTACAAAAATGAAAGAAATTTCTTTTTCTTTATTAGTGGGATTTTTGATTGTTATGGCAAATTTCAAAAAATAAAAAAGAATAAGTAATAAAAATCTCAATGTTTTAAGGATGTTTACGATTTTATGTTGGGCCACATTCATTACAGCAGTGGGCTACATGCGGCCCGAGGGTCCCAGGTTGGACAGCCCTGATTTACACGTTCCCACGTGCACTCGGTCTGTAGTCTGAGGTGAAATGGCAGAAAGTGATAGATGTTGTGGCTAATATGTTATTGCAGGAGCTGGACAGTCGCATTAATAATAAACAGCATAGACAGAAAAAGAGGAAGTTATGGGCTCGAGAATGGATTCTCTGTCTTTTAATTTCACATTCCACAAGCATTCTTCCTCTTCAAACAGTTCTATGAATCTATCACTTCTATCAATTTCGCTCACTTATGCAATCATTTAGCCCTTTCTGCTATTTTAAACTCTTTTTGCCATCTTAAACTTCCATTCGGCTACCACTCGGTCTGAGTATTTTGGTTGCCATCCGAGTTTACTCTACTCAGATGAAGTGGTCCCAGTATACTCTGATCGTGTCAACCTAGTTTAAATCAAAATTAATCTAATCTTAGATTCATAATATAAAATTAGATTAATTTCATTTTGAATTTGACTACCTAGATTAGATTAGATTAGATAGATAGAAAAAGGGAGGAGCCTACACAGCCCAAGCATTGCAACCAGCAATGGTCTATTGTGCACAATTTGACTACCTAATCACTGTACTAAATTTTATGAAATTCAGTCAAAAGTTATTTGGGAAAAACTCTAAAGTTTAAAAGTTCTTTATATTTAAAAAAGTTGAACATAAAGAATTTATTAATTTGCCATTGGGATCATATTCAAATCTGATCTCACTGGCACACATCATTGTGCCATTATGACTTAATCATGCTGTAAAATTAAGCATGATTAATGCCTAATTGATTACCTGATCAATTAGGCATTAATCAATGATTTAGTCATTCTGTAAAATTTCATGAAAAATCAATAAATAGTTCAGGATATATTAAGAGAATATCTCAGAAGTTTCAGTACCTGCCATTTTTAATTGTTAAATGATGCAATGCTGAGGCTATTTTAATGATAAAACATCATTATCAAATTTCATAAAAATAAATTAATTAGTTATTGTTAAATGGTTAAATGATGCAATGTTGAGGCTATTTTAATGATAAAACATCATTATCAAATTTCATAAAAATAAATTAATTAGTTCAAAAGTTATTAATGGAATTCTCACAGACAAGCAACATGATAATTCCCATAAGCCTCACTTTTTTTTGAAAAGTAAACTAAAAATGAAAGTTGTTTTTATTTTTTTTTATCATTCAAATATTTTTTAAAAAATAACAGAAATAATTCATATTCTCAATTGCAGTGCAATTTAGCTTTTTTTTAATATTTAATCATCATAATACCAAGCAATAACATCTTTTTTATATATTATCTTCTCTATGGCAACAATATGTTTCATGAATAATCACAGATATAAAACAATTACCTTATCTATTTTACAAATAAATCAATTAAAATCCACACTTTATAAAATTATGGCTTTTAATAAAACGAAAATAATAAAAGTGATTTAAACAATAAAATGAAAATTTTAAAATTAACTTTATTATATATAAAATAATAAAAATCGCAAGATTAATTACTCTCAATTTGAACTGATATTGATAATTTATTTATATAAAATATTTGCATGAACATTTTTTCTCTTAAAATAATAAAAATGTTTTCTATTATGTCAGTTATATTGATCTCATCATTTATAAAAGTAATTTACTAATCGAGTTTTGTATGCAAGAATTTTTCAAAAACTTGCAAACAAAAATATGTGATATAAAAAAGAAAAGCTTATGAAAATAACTAATTCTGAAAAGAATTCATTGCATAATCATAAACTATCAAGTTCTGCAGCCTATAAGAAATACCTTCCTTAAATTAATTGCATACTTTCAAAACATGTTCACTGTTTTTAAATCAGTAATTCTTAACCTTTTTTTCCTGGGCCAATGCATTTGTTTGTTACATTAAGCGGGCCACAACATGCTATATCAGCAGTTGGCAACCGTTTTGTGTTATGTGGAAAAAATTTATGAGTGCATCAGAAAGGATCTAGCAAATTAGGAAAATTCTAATTTTTCAAGATTTAAAAAAATTTTAATATTAGAATTTTTAGTTTATTTTTTGCATGTGGGAGAAAAATTCCACGCTTTCATTAAATTCATGACTGTGCATTCCAGGCCACACATAAAAGCTTGCCGAGCCACATGTGGCCTGTGGGCTGCAGGTTGAGAATGACTGTTTTAAATAATTAATAATAAAGGATTTAAACTGTCATTATTTTCAATGGCATAATTCATTAATGGATATAATAAAAATTTAAAGAATAGGTCAATAGTTATTAGAGGAATCATAGCAGTTTGAGCATCTACCACTTTTATACAGTTAAAGATAGAAGGTCAATTGATATTTTCCTAAATTTTTTTAAACAGTTTAAGTCTTCCTTCTAAATTTCATAAAAAGCCATTAATTACTTCAAGATGTGAGCGAGTATATTAAAAATTTAAATATATACCATTTTTAAATAGCTGAAGCTGTGTAATTGAAATGTATAATATCAGGTTACCTTATAGAAGAAAAAACCACTTGCTTATAATATACCACTTAAGATACTAGTTCAGAGTCAATACAGCACTATCAGCAAGTATTACTATTGTAAAGTTATGTTAGACTGTTATCTAAAAGAAATGTTGTACTGATGAGGGACCGGTGACAGGTCCAAAAACGTTTTGCAGTAATAAAACGCTTTAATACTTGCCGATAGTGCTGTATTGACTCTGAACTAGTATCAGGTTACCTTTGATGAAAGAAAATTCCTACTGAATTTCATGAAAATCTGCTAATTACAGTGGACTCGTGTTCTTATGAACCTCCAGTTTATAAATTACACGTTTTTATGAATTATTTAGTTTGTCCCAAAAAGTTCCTAATATTAATTAATACCATTCCCATTAACAAATTTTTTCAGGGGTCCATACGAGTTCATAAAATCGAGACCATTGTAGTTCAATTATTATTAGCGGGGATGCTGACAAACAGCATTATGATTTTATAAACCTTATTTTAGTTAGTATTTTGTAAATTGTCATTTCAATAAATACTCATAAAACTGAAATAATAAAAATTTACTGGGATATGGAGAATCTATTTTAAGGGCAAAAAAAAAAAAAAAATGAGAAAAAAGTATGTTTGAGATATAAAAAAAAAAAAAAAAAAAAACTGAGAAAAAAGTATGTTTGAGATATAAAAAAAAGATAGATAAATGTTTAAAATATGAAAATTTTATTACTACATAAATTATATTACAAGTAAAAAACAGGAAATATAAATTTTAATGTTTATGTAAAATTTAAATATCCCTTAACTTTGATCTAATTTTGTTTTAAATTAAATTTTGCTGAAGACTACATAATTCAAATTTTATGTTTATGTTCAAAAGTAAATCATTAATTTTAAATTAAATAAATTAAAACATGCATATCATTATTACTTTAACTGAGAAGATTACGTGGATGATGGAGGTCATTTATCTTATTGGATCTTTTAATTATTATCTAGCATTGTATAAATTAATGAAAATTATTAAATTAATAATTATTTCAGATATCACCAGTAGCTGAATTAATGGAATCATTATAAATCAATAATAATAATAATAATAATAATGTTACGCCCAAAATTAAAACTCAAACGTGGCTTTAGTGGACGTTTGTCACGTGACTGATCGATGACTAACAGATTAACCGGATGATTAAATCTGTCCAATCACGATAAATTATTATAATGCTACCTTGAGCAACTGCATTTCACCAAATTTGGAATGCCATTTTTGAGAGAGAATAGGGGATAAGACCTTGACAAAATTTTTATAACGACTATCACATACGATCATCGATATCGACAAGTTCATCGGATTCGCCGGATGATTTCCACTTTACGTCATCACAACATTGCCTTTCCCCGATCAACGAAGCGTATCCAAAGTTGGAGAAAAACAACGATCGTGTGTGTGTAACTTAACGTTAACAATCGATGAAGCTACATCAAAAAAAAACAAAAAAATAAAAAAATACAGCTGCAAAGATTAACGAAACTAAAGAAGGTTATAAAGCAACCGAAAACTGGTAGAACACCTGTTCGACTCTCTTCCGGTCGAGTGGTTAGACTGGTTAAATTTTCGAAGAAAAACATCTTACGTGCAGCATTTATAAATATTAAAAATATCTCTTTCTGCAGAAAATACAGAACGAATTTTTCGTGTGCAGAGAGAGATTTATTTGAGCTGATAACGAAATTGACCTTCACTTCTCAATTCTGTACGACAGCTAACATTATTTTTTTTTTTTAACGTTTTTATCGATCGAAATCCCCTTTTCCTGATGGGGGGTTGAGACACACCCGTCGGGTAGCCATGGCGACGAAATATCTACAATGACGGCCATTTTATATATATATATATATATATATATATCATCGGTCTTTAAGATAAAATCACTTTTTGCTATAAAATATATATAAAAAAAAATTATTAATTTTATTGATATATTGCAAACTGACATTTATTTCACTTAATAGTAAAGATTGATAGATAAAACACATCCATAATAATTTTTCAACAGGTATTTATTGAAAAACAATTTGTTTTGACGATAAAAATGAGAAAATGTAACTTAGTAATCAATAAATAGTTGAGGTATTGACCATTCTGTTGAATTACCTATATGATTTATAGCAATGACTGTAGTCTGGGTCTAGTGAACTTTCCAAACCATCCGTTACAAAGAGTAATAAAAGTTGATTAATATTATCTATTATTGTTTGACAAATTTCATTGTTTTTTAACCATATTCTACTTTATTAATGTTATCATTTTTATCTTTTCTTGAACGGCAAGTGTAATTACTGTTCATATTTTATTCAGTCGCGGTACTTAAAAGTAACTCTTGGAAGTTATTGTGGTTTCTCCTCTATCCATTCAGTAGTTTTCATATACATATATATATATATAAATCCTATTGGGAATATGCTTTATCGCTCGGATGATATTAAGTATAATGAAATAATGTTGGAGAAAAGGTAAACGCCTATCAAGTGCTTTCATGACAGTTTTGCATGTAGATAGTCATTGGAGTGGAAACTTGCATGATACCACTGTAAAAATATGAAAGTTATTTATTTAAATATATTTTTTAATTGATTTGCATTTTATTTTTAACTGAATACTCACAAGTATTTGTTATTGTTGACTGATTAATCAACGTAATTATGAAAACTGGCACTTTAGAATAAATTAAAGCGTCTTAATTGCACTGATTACTTCTTAGTCTCCAGTTCACTGAGATAAACTATCATTCAAAAATATTTTTTAGATTATATGCAACTTTTAGAAAGGAAACTACGTGCTGACTCATTGATTGATTTAAAACGTTACTGTATATCATAGTCTCCAGTTCACTGAGATAAACTATCATTCAGAAATATTTTTTAGATTATATGCTACTTTTAGAAAGGAAACTACGTGCTGACTCATTGATTGATTTAAAACGTTACTGTATATCTACAGCACATTTCCTCAAAAATATACATCGATCCTGCTGCTGAAAAATACATTAAAAGTGTTTTGAATGTTTAGCAAAATTTACTGTTTAGTATAAATAGCAGGTTAACAGTGTAAACTTTCTTGGCAATGGAACTCATAAATAACAGATATGGTACTTCACCATATATATAAAATATATCATAACCAGGATATATAAAACACGTAGCATATAAAAATATGCCAAGAGCAGAAATTTTTACATCACAACATAATTATTATACATAAAAAAAAATCGAAAGTAGAAGATAAATTCATTATTTCCTTATAAATTCAATTTTTTTTTGAGCTTTTTACTAAAATAAAACGTGTTTTTTTACATCCCATTATTTTGTCATGTTATATACCGAGTTGTAGATAATTTGAACATCATAACTTTGCACATAAGTACAAATTATTATCGCATAGAAGATTATTGCGTTAATGGCATTTTAATTCGATAAAAAAAAATTGAAAATTAATTAAGTCAACGTTGTATACATCATCTCTGTACCTAAAAACTTTCATATAAAAACTGGATACGACAAGCACGTAACAATTTACACGGACACACAAGAATTTTAAGAAAGCAGGTTTTCTAAAGAGGAAAAGGAAATGTTTTCGACCATCACGAATTTGGATTTCGTCAAAAATGCCAAATTTATAATCAAATCTAACAGATTTCGAGAACATTTGAAGAATTTTTCCTCATATGGATTATGATACGAATAATGTCGATAATATATTTTTTTTTTTTTTCTATTTGATATAATCAAAACATGTTGGAATCACCTAACTAGGCGCGATCAACACTTGATATTGTCAACATTTTTTAAACCCTCCGGACGGAGAAATGGGAAAACTTCAATGTAACAGGGCCAACGGATATAGGTCAGCAGGGTGCAGGAAATGGGTCAAACGCGAGTAAAGAACAGAAAGGAGTAGAGTTGGATTGAGTCTGAAGATTAAACGAGTTCGACCTCCGATCCCACTTCTAATGTCTAATGTCCTTGAAGACGCAAAACAATCAGCATAACGTCGAACGTCTATTGATATCAATAATCCCAATTATCTAAACCAATGACCTTGAAACTGTCGTGACATCATAACTTTTTTTTTTGTTTCCCGTCTCCAATTCCAGTTTTTACAATTCATGTGTAACTGCTTATGAAAAGAATTAATTCCAACCAAAGCGAATCCATTCTTAAACGCTTGATCAACAGAAATGACCATTTGAAATTAAACCATGGGTTGATGACCGCTAACTAATGCGGACGAACTCAGTTGAAAAGAGAGGGGGGAAGAGGAAAAATTCGTTCGTCTACTCTACACCCACATAGAGAATTTTCGTCACGAAACTCGTCCATCCTTTAGCAAAAATCGTTATCCGGTAACGCCCTACATAGTGAGGACATTGTTATTTCAAGAGACCAGTTGTTTTTTTTAATCATAAAAATTAACCTTAATGTTTTCCCAATGTGCGTAACTAAAAAAAAAAATTTCAGGTCAAAATAACCTTGATCTCTATTAAAATTTCTATAAAATAATTTTTAAAATTATATAAAAACTAATGCATTATTTTATTTTTATATAATATTGATAGGCCTATATAAAATCTTAATCATATATTTTTCAGATATTCACTTTTGTATGCATGTATGATATCAAAGAAAACATTTTTCACGTTCATAAGATTGTTTTAAAACAATGATTCTTTTGGTATCATAAGCACATATTAAAGCATACTGGAAGATACTTACAGCTCTTCCCGCTGCCTTTGAGACAACACCATTTTCATAGTTCACAGTATTTGATCTAGAGGTAGTCCACAGAAAGAGATGTGTCTGGAGCAGGAGGAGCAGGAAGTTCACGACACAGTAACCAATTCGAGAACAATGGTCGATAGTGTGACCAGCAGCACTTTAGACTTGCATCTCAATTTCACCTATGGGGGAAAAAAATTGAATGCTACATGTTAGTACTGAATATAGCTTGAAATGCTGTGTCCAATTAAAGAAAATTAGCAAGACAGGTCATCCAATACAAATAAAAATTAAAAATCACAGTGGCCATTGCCCTTCTGGCCTTCATTGATGTAACAAACAAGAACTACTTCCAATAGAAGTGGCTTTTGTCTGAATAATGTTCCCAAGGTATCTTTTTAACATGATTCTTTAATGAATAAAGCATAACATGAACCAATTCATTTCATTCATTACTTGTTAAAAAAGGTCTTTGTTTCTCTTTCAATAATGAATATCAAGCTTATACATATTTTTTCCTAATGCTCTTTAGCAGTTTATAAGCAATATTATACAATAGTTAAATGTAAAGATCAAAGTAAGCATCTCTACGAATTGGGTTTACGAACATCATATATAGTTACTATAAAATTTCAAAAAAATTGTCGTTATAGTGAAATCACAGCAGTATTAATTTCTTTATTCATGAAGAAACAGTATTCGTCAAAAATAGTAAATGAATAAACTTCATTAATCTACTATAAAGAGATTATTAAGAGAAAATAACAAGGAATTGAATTCATGTTTTCAAGCTTGGTTACTAAGGCTTCATAATCACAATATATATAGAGAGAGTTAATCTTTTGTGACCTATTAAACTAAAAATGAAAAATAGTTTGAAACATCCGAAATAATTTAATCGAATTATTAAATTAAAAATTTTATTATTAGCAAATTGTTTTTGTTGAATAAGTCACCATAAATATTTAAAATAATAAAAACCAAAAATATTTTTAGAAATAATCAACAGTATATAAATTCTTATTATAATTTGTAAATGTTGGATGAAAATTTTATTATTATTTATATTTTGAAAACTTCGAAAATTTGTATATTAATTTGCAATTTCTTTAAGATTGCAAATTAAGTGAATAAAAATAATAAATGAATTCTGTGTTTGAATACTATACAGTATTTAATTCTCAATTTAATTTCATTTTTCGTTTAAGCTATATTTATTAAATTTTAAGAAATAAAATTATATTATTCAATTTTGAGAATAGCATATATTGTTAAAAAAGTTTGTATTATAAGTCAGAATATGAAAATATTCTGACTTATAATACGAACTTATAAATGTAAAATATATAATTTAGGTGAAAATTATTTTTTCTTTTTTATTGAATTTCCTATGAACAAGAAAACTTTTTATAAATAAATTTTTATATTAATATAATAATTTAAACTCCATATATATATACATTAAAATATTAATACAAACCTTTAACAAAAGTATATTTTTAATCTTTATGCTAATTTTTAACTAAAACAAATGCAAGCAAGGGCAGGAATTTTAACAAATTTATTTGTGATTATTATTAATCATTTTTTTTAAGTGTTTATAAATATATATAATTATTCATAAGATTGATATATGAGTCAATGCTTATTTATAATCATAGTTAAAACTAATTTGGAATGAATCAAATTTATATCTTTTATAGACAATTATTTTTTTATGAATTCTGTTAATACATTTCATTTTATAGAATGAATATAATTTATTCTTTCTTGCATTACACATTTGATTATTATCAATTGTAAGTTATCTCTTATCTAAAAGCTTATAACATGTTTTTTAAAACTCATATTTCATTTAAAGATTTAAGCATCATATATTTTGTTATTCATTTATTGAATTTCATATTTGTTCACTTTATTTATTTAAAATATTTTTAATGCAATTTTTTAAATTATAAAAAATTAAATGAAGAAATTGTGGAAATAGATGTAAATAGCTTATAGCTTATATGGGTAGAAAATTTAAATTCGACATTTAATTTCATATTAATACAATATATAATATTTATTTTTTTTGATAAGAACTATATCAAATTGACAACTAGGTCCCAAATCAAATAAAATAAAATCTGAACTAGCTTATAGCACCATAGAGTCCTATAATGCTAGTTCAGATTTTATTTTATTTGAGATCTATATATTAAATGTCATATATTTAATATATAGTTCTTATCAAATCTTAATATTAATATCTTAAACCACATTTTTACAATTTACATTTGTAGGAAATACAGGCAGTCCTCAATTTAGGATCACTTGCATTTAATGATAATTAACTAGTAAATTCTGTGATTAGCCAATGCATGTGCAATGGTCTGATATACTGAAATTATCCTTTTTGTATCTAGTTTCTGTAGTTTTGTATTTATTAAGTTTATTATGATAATGCAGAGAGTCCTAATAAATATTGTTAGTGGAAATTCATTAATTTAAGACATTTCTGATTTCTCATCACTGTGACTTATGATATTGGAGTTCAAACCAAAGCCCCTTGTAAGTCAATGCCTAACTACAATTTTAATTAGTTTAATAAATTAGGATATTGAATTTTATTCTGATCTGTATATAACATATAACAATTAACAGTTAGCATGCTTGATATATATTTTTTTAAATTTCTAGTAATGTTACCATATCAATATTTAAAAATATTAAACCACGCAGCTTTTACATATATCAATTATTTTAAATTCATTATAATTTTGTTAATTTGCAAATATTAAAACTCTAAAATTATTATAATTAATCATAATTAATTTGTAAGATTTAATAAAGTGTTTAATGTATAAAGCATTAATATTAAGATTCGTGGTATACAATTAATCAAAATGAATTAAAACCTTTGATATTTATTAAATAACAAACTAATATGGAATGATAAATTCAAATAAAATTTTTAGATTACTACTACTATTAATAAACAAATTAGCTAATTTTATACTGTATTTTTAATTGTCAAATCAAGACTGTTAGGGAAGTTCACAAGAAATTAAGAATTCATTTAGTAATTTTGAAATCTAATGTTTTCAATAAACTCTGTCAACTTTAAATGTCATATTTACAAATATTAAATCTCTTACATGTTACACAGAATAAAAATTTTGCTAAATTTAATCGATATAAACATATTACTAAATATTAAAAGATTAACTCTCTCTTAAAACCTTTTATTTTATAATATAAAAGCAGTCATTCACACTTGTTTAATAAAGCAAAATAATTAGATAAAATCAGAAACTGCTCTAATGATTTTCTTCTGTTATTATTTAAAGATAAAAAGCAATCTAACTTAAATCACTTACCAAACAACAGTATTGCTATAAACTGTTAATAAAGGAATTATTATTCTATTGTTACTTTATCAAGGAAAAATATATTTTATATGGTATAAAATGACTTTCTTTTTATAATTAACACAATTTAAACAGTACTATAAAGTGTTTTTCTTTATTTTTTATCATCATTATTAATTTTTTAATGTTTTTTTATTTGATGAGATAACCACAATATACATATAAATAATGTAAATTGTGTGGAAATTATTAATAAAGTACTTCGTAAAATGTTTTGAAATATTCTTAACTATATGCAAAAGATAAATATTAACCTTATAAGAAAACAATTTTACTTTTTTTTTTTTGATAAATGTATTTGGAAATTAAACAAATTTATCAGCTTTTACATATTAAATTTACATAAAACTCATATATATTGTTAAAATAAGACTTTTAAAAACAGATTTACACAAAAATTTTGTTTTTGTTTATAATTTCAAAGCATAAGCTACTCTTATGTTAAACAGATTAAAAATATCAACAACAAATAAATGAATTTATAGAGAAATTTAGATTTGATGAAGAAAACTGTGAACAAAAATTCCTGTTTGTTTAATTAATTGCATTATTTGAACTGCTAATATATAATTTTCATTACAGATATCAAAGTCACCATTTAGTCAGATTACTTTTTCCATTTTGGTAATTTTTGACTTTACTATTAGTGTGGTTATGGTACTGGGAAAATTTGTGTAAGAATTTGTAAATCCGAATTGTCAATTTTAAATTATAAAACGGCCTTTATCGACATTACCATCCAAAACGAAGCAAACTTAATTTATGTTTCGGTATCGGTGTTTTTAAATTAACAGCCTGTACGAAGATTTAAACGCAACGAAATTCGAAACATGCAGACTTTTTAAATCACATAAACAAGATTACAACGAGTTTAGGCGGATACAGAAGTCACTTTTAGAAATTTCGGAAAGCGTAAAAGCTTTCGCTAATTCGAAACAACAGATCGTTGTCTCTAGATTAATTATAATGTATTAAAGCTCGATTTCGGCAGACGATAATATTCAACTCGAGTTTCGACGCCATGTTTGCGAATCATAACGACGACATCGGATCGTTCTCGATCCATTACGACAAATATTAGTTATATAAAAACTGTAACGTTACTTTACTCGACGTTTTAAAGCTATAATAACTCGTTTAAAGACGAAGAATCGACACTCACCGTTAATTAACTTCTAGACGGCGTAGCCACAACTCTACACAAACACATATAACGAATGACGTCAAACGCTCTCGCCAGGTCTCGTCCGAAACGTGATTAGTTAGAGAGATTCGAGAGACGTCATAATCAGCTGTAAAAAATAAACAACGTAATAAGTTTAAAAAATTAATCAATTTCATTCGTGATAAAAGGCGTGGATACGATTATTTTCTTTTTGTTGATATCTGCGATAATAGTTAACAAACGAGAAGAATCAATTACGAAAAACAAATAATTTTATGATTATTTAATTTTTATTTCTTTAGCCATCTTCTACTTTCGACTCGTAAGAAGGTTTAAAACCCAATTTTAAAATGGTATCTGGTGCGTTAATATCAGTGTAATAATTATTAATAAATAAAAATACGTTAACTATGCATATCTGTAACATTTCGCGATATTTCAGACGTTTATGAATGAGGGAAAAAAATCACGAACTAGACAATAGCTGCAGATCAGATAGCAACCTATGAGAAAAAGTAACTCTAGCTAGCAAATAGGGCATGGTGTGTTTTTTCTGGTATCATTCGAAAAAGTTTTACTTGCTTCAAGTGTAAATTTTACTTTAAAAAAAAAATTTTTTTAAGTTATGAATAATTAATAATAACCAAATAGGAAGAAAATTCGTGTTTAAAATATATTTTTAACTATATAAATCCGAGTTAATAACGAAATTTGACTTTATCCAGACAGTAAATGCACTTTTTCTGAACAATCGATGACAAATTTTGAGTCTCTTTCCGTCTTTCGATGCTTAGAAGTCCTTAAATTATGGTCTATTCAAGGGAGAAATATAAAATTTTCGTTAATTTTTATGTCAGATAATAAAATTAAAACGAAAATTAAAGTATCAAGAAAATAAATAAGTGAAAATTAGCGTTAGAAAATTTACAAATTATGATATTTAAGCTTAAAAAAAAATATATTTATATATTTTCGTCTCAAAATGATGAATTTTATTGATGAGCAGATATTCAAGAAAACCAAGAAAATTCTTTAATATAGGGTGGACCAAAAGTATGTAACCTCTTCATAAATGCGTACCACCAAACTCAAAATTCAAAAATTTCAATACCACCAACAAAAATATACCTCGTATACTAATACATGTACCACTAGTGGTACGCGTACGACAGGTTGAGAACCTCTTACCAGTGGTTCTCTATCTATCGTACGCGATATATAGTATATTTATGATGGTACAATGGTAATAAATAATGGTTTGTTTTATTATTATTATTTTTTTGTTCTTTGCTTAAGTTACTTACTATCATTCACGATACCTGTAAAGAAAAAATAATAATAAATAACTGTTTACCTGTATACTTTTGTCCATCCTGTATATAATAATTTCAAATAAAACTGGAGATTTAATTAAAAAAAATTTTTTTTTATTTCATTGCCCATTTGAATACAGGAAAATTAAACTTTTTTTTTAAATTAATTAATTGAAGTTACTATATACTATCTTTAATTAATTAATCAAAAATTAAATTATTAATTAATTATATAATTAATTA
>AYEL01078951.1:0-12636 GCA_000484575.1 Olivierus martensii
CACGAAAAGATTTTAATTTGTGAATATAAAAATAAAGATCCTTCTGCTGCTAAGCAATTTATTGCTGATCACCTTTAATTAAATGAAACAATGTCATTCTAGTCTATACATGATTTCTCACATGTTACCATTAACCCTCCATAAACCGCTACCCTCCTTTACCTCCAGAGAGGACCTTCGAACCGATGGTGGCGGCTTAAAGAGGTTTGGCTGTATGTGAAAATGATCTCATTTCATGCATAATATATTTATTTCTCTAATTAGACCGCAAATGGTTTATTGTAGCAACTCACCTAATATCACATACTGCAGCGTAAAATAGGCTTAGCTACAATTTCCTGGGAAGTGAGTCGCTGCTGTAAAGAAATAAAATGCCATTCCCTTTAAATAGCCTGAGGGTGTTTTACATTTGGATTTTTTTCATTTGCATATAGAACAGTAAAAATGAATAGTTAAGAAATATTGTTTATTTTAACAGAATTTAATATTTTTATATTATATAAAATATAATTTTTCATAATTTTATAGTTCATCATAGGAAAAATTCAATTTTTACTAAAAATTACAAAAAAATAATTATTTCATACCAAAACCAGAATTATTTTCATATAATAGACTAAAAAATCAAAACAAAGTGATGAAAAAATCTAAATTCTACTGACATCAATAGATCTTAATGAGTTAATTTACAATTAAATATCAGTTATTTGTATTTAATGCTATAATAAAAATAAATATAAGAATAATTGATAATTATATACATACAATAAAAAACATTGAAAAATTGTATTTTAATTGATCCTAATTTTTCATTGCCAATTATTTAAACTATAATAGAGAAATGAATTTAGGATATCTGTAAATCAGCTGTTATGTTTAAATAAAACATTAATATTTATAGTATTAGCTGCTAATTAACCTCTTCAATATATATATATGAATCTGAATTATATATATTAAATATCCATTTTTTCTTTCCCATTTAATTCATATGTAGATAATTGTTAGTCTATTATAGATAAAATTCATATATTGTTTGAAAAAAATCATGAAAATAATAAAAATCTGTAGGTGATGAAATCTTATAGGAAAAATGAGTGCAAATTTAAGTTTGTAACTCAAGGCTTATTCAATGAAGTCACGTTTTTTTATAGAAATTGTTTTTTATATGAATAAATATGAAAATATAAAAAAAAGCAAATTCTATGAAAAAGATTATTTTGAGGGAATCATTTAAGATTCCCTAGAGGATTTCAATATTGTGTATATATTCATTCAGATTGAATAATAATTAACTAACAAGGGGAGTGCCAAACATGACCCCCTCCGATTTTGCCGATTTTTACAAATATTGTAGTACTACCCTCCTCCAAACCCATGGTAAAGTAATACGACGTAACTCTCAAGCATTCCCGAAAAAATGGGGTTTAAAGTTTTCTATGTTGTTTATATACCAATTAATATTAACATACTAATAAGTGCCGCCATAGTGTAATGGGTTCGCCGTTCAATTAACGTAATGTGTAATCGGAAAGTTGTGGGTTCGAGTCTCGTCTTTTTAATCATTTTTTTTTAATCGGAATTGAAATGGATTATTGTACAATGTATTTTTATTAATGAAAAAATTATTATTTTGTGATTATTTAATATTTTTGTTATGTCTTTTAAAATTTCTATAGCATATTAAATACATATATAAAGGAATGTAATTAATAAATAAACTTTTTTACACAAAATATTTATTTTCATATTTATCTCTTAAACTACTGCTTCTACTCGTATTCATACTACTTACTTTTATATTCAAGCATTATCAGCAGTTGAGTCTATTATGTTTTGCTCAGTAGCTAACGTTTTCGGTATTTATTATACCATCTTCAGGCTACATCTCAAATCGAACTGCGTTCTTTATTCTATAATGTTCTATTCGAAAACAAACTTTTATAACAAGAATAAAATAAACAAAATAAAAATAAAAAATAACTAAAAAATAAAAAACGGTTGCCATGGTGCTATAACTATCAATTGTATCACGATGTTTCCATTTTTTAAACACCCGACGCTCACAAACTCTAGACGTTGCTACTTCCGGTTTCCTACTACATCTATCGCGTAGTTCTAAGACGGGGGGAGGTCTATTGCCGTCCTATCATTTAGTAAACATTCTTTGTTTTGCCTAGATCTTATTTCTATGGTTTCTGTGGTAAGGGCTTGTTTACTACGTTTTAGCGGTCTAATAATTTTCGTTTCTTCCCACTTTATCATTACGTCACTACTATATGCCTCAGTTGCCAACGCTGTTGTTAATCTCCTTTTTTTTAAATCCACTTTGTGCTCTTTAATTCTTTGTGCTAGGGTCCTAGTGGTGACACCTATGTACAATGCGGTCGATTTTGTGTCTTTCTTTTCAACTGGTATCGTGTATACACCTTGTTTCTCCATATCTTTCTTGGGGTTTTTCTCGTTTCTAAGTAGGTCAAATATTGTCGGTTCTCTTTGTATAGCCACCTTTTTATTTAATTTTTTAGCAGCTTTATCCACAAAATTATAGTTCTTTAAGCTATAGGGGGCTACTATATACCCTTCTTGTGGTGTTGATTGTCCTTCACTCTGTACTTGGTTATTGCTTGTTCTATTGAGTTTTTGTTGGACTTCCTTCTTTATGCTTTCCATAAATGCTCTCGTATAACCGTGCATTTTTCCCACTTGTCTGATGTAATCTAACTCCTTCATTAGGTCAGAATTTTCTGTGCAGTATAGGATGGCTCTCTTGTAATAGTATCTAAAAGCTGCTTTCTTATATGTGTACGGGTCTTGGGACCAATTCGGTATAATTATTAGTTTGTACGCTGGCTTCCGGTACACTGCCGTCTTCAACCTCCCATTCATATTTGTTATATCAATATCCAAATAATGTATGTTGTGGCGACTGTTTTGCTCCTCCTTTAGGGTCAGACCATAGCTATCTATGCTGAAGGCTTTAGTAAATAACTGTGATAGAATTTCGTCATTATCATTGCTATTCCAAATCACCATGACATCGTCCACGTATCTAACGTAGAGTCTTATTTTTGGTTTGAATCGTGGTATTACTTGGCTTTCAACCTTCCTAAGTATGATTTCCGCCAGGGGGGCCTGCCATTGGGCTTCCTATGGGCACCCCTGTATTTTGTTCGTAAACTTTGCCTCTGAATTGGAAGTAGGACCCGTATTTGTGAATTGGAAGACTATTTGCATACTTAAAGACACATAATAACCCCTTAACTGCTAGGCCAATAGTAGAGAAGAGAAATGAACCCACGTTTAATCTAGAGAAAACTCTTGCTAAATGGTGCACAAATATATTAGACAGAAATGATATTTCGGCAACATCGACAGCGAATGTTCTTAAGAAAATAAGAGGAACAATGCTCGGAGAAGGAGACATTTTTACAACATATGACTATGAGAGTTTATACCCGAATTTAAAACTCGAACCGACATGTATTGAGTTCTACCGTTTCATGATCGAAAATCTCCCGCAAGCCCACGAGATAACCGCCCTTCTCAGAGATATTGCATACATTATTTGCCATAGGTCCTACTTCCAATTCAGAGGCAAAGTTTATGAACAAAATACAGGGGTGCCCATAGGAAGCCCAGTGGCAGGCCCCCCTGGCGGAAATCATACTTAGGAAGGTTGAAAACCAAGTAATACCACGATTCAAACCAAAAATAAGACTCTACGTTAGATACGTGGACAACATCGTGATACAACTGATAGTTATAGCACCATGGCAACTGTTTTTTATTTTTTAGTTATTTTTTATTTTTATTTTGTTTATTTTATTCTTGTTATAAAAGTTTGTTTTCGAATAGAACATTATAGAATAAAGAACGCAGTTCGATTTGAGATGTAGCCTGAAGATGGTATAATAAATACCGAAAACGGTAGTTACTGAGCAAAACATAATAGACTCAACTGCTGATAGTGCTTGAATATAAAAGTAAAGTAGTATGAATATTTATTTTAATTAACAAATATAGATGATATTATTCCTCGTCAGGAGCCATCTCGATCTCTATGGCTAATATACAACTATTTAGGTGATACTCATCATAAAAGGATCCAAAACCTAATATTGTTTTATAATGCACACATTTTATGAACCCTGCATTTCTACAAACATGCGATGTTTTCTTTATTGAAGTAGAGAAACATATTTTCTTGACATTTAAAAATAAAAGTTTATCTTCAATCAACTTTGATGCGAATCATTGATTTAAATACAGGGGAATTTAATTAGTGGAAGAACAACAAATGCTCATTAATAAATGTCTATTTGTTAGCTGTAGTAAAATGATTCTTTTGAATGCTTTTATGATGATTATCACTCGAATAGATGTACATCGGCCATAAGGATCGAGATGGTTCCTGATGTGGAATAATATCTATATTTGTTAATTAAAATAAATATTTTGTGTAAAAAAGTTTGTTTATTAATTACATTTCTTTATATGTGTATTTAATATTTGTGATTGAAATTTTAAAAGACAACAAAAATATTAAATAATCATAAAATAGTAATTTTTTCATTAATAAAAATACATTGTACAATAATCCATTTCAGTTTCAATGAAAAAAAAATTCTTAAAAAGACGAGACTTGAACCCGCAACTTTCTGATAACACATTATGTTAATCGAACGGCGAACTCATCGCACTATGGCAGCACTTATTAGTATGTTAGTATCAATCGGTATATAAACAACATAGAAAACTTTAAACCCCATTTTTCGGGAATGCTTGAGAGTTGCATTGTATTACTTCAACATGGGTTTGTGGGAGGGTAGTACTACAACATATATAAAAATCGAAAAATATCAGAGGGGGCCATGTTTGGCACTCCCATTGTAAAGCTGCTGCCCCAAAATAAATAATGTGTGAACTTATCCCCCCAAAGACAAAGCGCGCAAATATCAAAATTGAAAGACAGGCGTTCCAGATCCGTATGGGGTCCCACTGCAGACTCCCAGTGACTGTATTTTTTTGGATAAATCTAAAATTGAAAATTTGAATTATATTATATATAATTATATCTGATTTATAAATATATGTGAAGTGTTCAAATGAAACCCATTCGAAACATACCATGTGATGAGTTGACATTTCAGTTTTTCGATGCGGATGTTAAAGTGAAGCTGTATGTGTTGCATATGTGCAGTGCTTTAAATTGTGCATTTGTAATTTTTTTAACACGTGACATAATGTTAAAGATGGCTAGTATAATCGAAAGTCCATCCAAGCAGGATATGCAAACTATAATTCAATTTTTAATGGCTGAGGGTGTAGCCACTGATGCTACTGGGTGACTTGCATTCTGACTGAACACCATAAGGAATTTCTGCAGGAATACTGGTGAAATATCACTATTTGCTGCAGGAATTATTTTTATTGCAGTAGTGCATCAAATGCTGAAATCTGAGGTCCATTCAATATTTCTTATGGTGTTCAGTCAGCATATGGGTCACCCACTAGCACCACTGGCTACATTCCTTAACCGTTAAAAACTGAATTATAGCTTGCATATCCTGCTTGGATGAACTTTCAATCATACCAGCCATCTTTAATGTTCTGTCACACGTTTAAAAAAAATGACACAAATACACAATTTAAGAGCACTGAGTATACACAACACATACAGCATATTGTTCCAAAACTGAAATGTCAACTCATCACATGGCATGCTTTTAATGGATTTCATTTGAACACACCATATAAAATGAATAATGGGAAAGGATCATGTGATCAATTCGTCAATCTTATTTAACTTGTTTTATCTAATTGAAGATGGCATAACTTTTACTTTTTATAACAGTTTATTGTGGAAGAATATATTTTTAAAATACATTTTACTGAAATATTTATTCTATATTAAAATATTATTGTCAAATGATTGGCGGTTTTCTCCCCATTGCTCATTAGACTATCTTATTTGAGATAGTTTTATAATAGCATTTTTCCTTATGGCAAATCTAGTAGTTTGAGTAATATTGTTAATCATTAATCTCTGAATATTTCTCAGATTGAAGTATTTTATTAATAATTTAATCAAATTTTGTTGTATTTAAAATAAAAATATTATAAAAGCTTGAAGCAAAACCCGTTTTTCATTGTAAAATTAACATTAACATTTTGCAACTGATGATTAATATTAACCACAATTCATAAATAACTAAATATTTGTATAGTATTTAGTGTTATTACTGTGGTAAAGAAAATGTTTTTGATAGGTGAATTATGGTTTGTCCATTTTTCATAGAAATATGATTCATACATTATACAGTGTGTTCCTAAAGTCCACCGACAAACTTCCAGGGCAGGTTCTACTCATGAAAATAAAAAAAAAATGTCCTATGAACACAGTGTTGGAAATGCATATTTAATGGATTATAGCTTTTCTAAAACGGAACTATTTTAGTAATACTCCGCTGTATTGAATAATCATAACTGAAATCGTAGTGTTAAATTACTTCTCAAGATAATTAACGTATTTTTAAAAGATAATTTATTCTGAAAAGTTATCTTTAGAGACGTGATATTTTACCTAGAATGTAAATTTTGCACGATTTACAATCTATCTGTCATGGGATAATGTGAGGCCCGCCAGCCTGCACGTAAGACCGAGGACGAAATTGACAGTTCCAGTGACCGTTTCCATAGTCAATGGATTGGCAGAGGTGGTCCTGTTGCATGGCCTGCGAGATCCCCGGATTTAAATCCATTTGACTTTTATCTTTGGGGACATCTCAAAGGCCTAGTATGTCATTCCGAAGTGTCTACGCCCGATGAACTCCGAGAAAGAATTACGAATGGGTTTACAGACATCAAGAACATGCCAGGATTTCTCAAAGAGTTAGACTCTCATTTTCAAAACGTTTACAAGCCTGTATCGAGTCTGAAGGAGGGCATTTCGAACATTTACTGTGATGCCTTCCTGCAGCATTGTTGTTGTTATTCAGTTTTGCTAAAATATGTAAAAAATAAAGTCATTTTGTTTGCAATTAATAAAAAGTTAATTGAATTGTTGTTGGAGGATTTTCAAATGTTTATAAAGGACGCTGATACATATTACGTGCGGATTAATACATTCTATGCCTTTTGGGTGAAAAACTGGTTTATCTCAAAATATGCATTTCTGATACTATGTTCATAAGACATCTTTTATTTTCATAAAGTAGAACCTGCCCTGAAAGTTTGTTGGTGGACTTTAGGAATACTCTGTATACACTGCTAGCCACACAAAATGCAACACCCAGAAGGAAGCATGCAAATTATGTGAAATTTACATCATGCTACTCTGTATACACTGCTGGCCACACAAAATGCAACACCCAGAAGGAAGCATGCAAATTATGTGAAATTTACATCATGCGTTTGCGGCAATGAGATATGGAAATCATTAGCATTGCAGTGCAGACGCACATCACGGGTGACTGTAGCACCACACGCAAGCGCTATATAAAGAGAGAAGAGATTGGTAATTTGAAGTACGGCAATTGTTTATTCATGCGTTTTTTTTGCGTAAGCTGTTTAACTATGCCTCGTAGAAGACATTAAGCGTTTTTTGAGCACGTTTCTGAGTTTGACCAAGGAAGAATGGTAGCCTATAGGGATTGCGGATTATCCTTCAGAGAAATCGGTCATCGTGTTGGATGAAACCAAGCAACTGTGATGCGGATCTGTAATTGCTGGATGCAGGAGGGAATGACGGACAGACGGGACCGATCGCACCCACCTCATTGCAACACTGCACGTGATGACAAGCATATTGTGCGCATGTCATTGATGGATCATGCAGCCACATCACGAACCATAGCACAACAGATTCAGTCTGTTATGCATCAATCGGTGTCTGCTTGTACCATTCGACGTCGTTTGCAGCTGAGTGGAATGTTCGCAAGGTGTCCATTGCTTCGTTTACCCGACTCAAAACCACAGGCGTTGGCGCCGCCAATGGTGCGCCGAACTATGGACATGGACAACAGAATGGAACGACATTGTTTTTACTGACTGCAGGCAGAGGCGGGATTCGCTTCTGCCTGCAACACCACGATTGTCGGATTACAGTTTGGAGACACCGTGGTGGGAGAGTGCTGAACTGTTGCGTTATGCATCGCCACACTGGTCCTACACCCGGTATCATGGTTTGTGGTGGTATTGGATTTTACTCCTGCACCTCTCTAATACGCATTGCTGGTACACTGAACAGCCAGTGCTACATCTCGCAGGTGTTGGAGCCCGTGGTCCTCCCATACCTTCAGCACTTGCCATCAGCCATATTCCAACAGGATAATGCCCAACCACACGTGGCACGCAATGTTCATGAGTTCTTCTTTACCCATCAAATTGAATTGCTTCCTTGGCCTGCTTGTTCTCCCGATCTATCGCCAATCGAAAACTTGTGGTCCATGGTTGCACAACGACTGGCCCAGGATACACCACCCGCTGCTACACCAGATCAACTTTGGCAATATGTGGAAGCTGCATGGACTGCTATAGCCCAAGGATACATCCAAAGCCTCTTTGATTCTATGCCGAGGCGTCTGGCAGCAGTTATAGCCAACAATGGTGGCTACACTAAATACTGATTTTGTCATCATCCACACTTCACAAGAGGCTGTAATTTGAATCTTCTGATCTTTGTACGTGTTATCTGCCAAATAAATTTTACTGTGATCTCTCTGGTCTTTCTTGGTGTTGCATTTTGTGTGGCCAGCAGTGTATGCAAGTCCTTCTCTACTTTAGGATTATAATTTGATGGTCCAGTTTAGGGCAAAAAAAATAAGTTGAAAATGACTGATTATGGTAGTAATTTTAGTAGACAATGGAAGAATGAAGTTCCAAAGTGATAAATTTTCTATAATTGAATCTGGATTGTCAAAAGTGGTAAGGTAGATTGATTAATAAAAAAAATTTCTATGCTATAAAAACCAGTCAAGTTTGGAACATCATATAAAGTCAACACTGAAATCAAATTATAATAAATAAGGGGACATCTGTATTAGCAAAACAATTCAAACAATTGACCTGATTCTTAAAAATTTATTACGTATGGCTCGTAAAATTTGATTAGCATAATCCAAAAAAGGTTAAGCTATGATGGCCATCATAATTATGAAATATAAAACTCTTATCAAACCATCCAAACATAAATTACACAAATGTTGTATATACTCATGTATAAGCAGATCCCTTCTGAGTATGAAAATCAGTAAAAATTTGAAACCCATGTATAAGCCAACTCTCAACTAAGTGTTAGAACAGTATGACAAACTTTATAAATCAAACTTCAAGGGAATTATTCTAATTGAACCTAATACTTGCAAAATTTTATCCCTTGATATGTTTAATGGAAATTTTAATCATTTGAAATAAATTAATTTTAGTGCCATTTTCTAATTAGAATATTTATTAATGATTAAATCAAAAAGTGGCACCATCTATAAATTAGTTAAAAATTCTAGTTTAATTATTAATTTATCTGAAGAAATCTGTCTGATTCTGGGATCAAACCAGAGACCTTTGTGTTGCCATTCCAACATCATAACCATTAGACCACAGAGGTTACATGTCAAAATTTCTGAAGAGTCAATCTGCTAAGTATTAAGTTCAATTAAAGTAATTCCCTTGAAGTTTAGCTTATAAAATTTATGCTTTAATGACTGTGCCACTTTGTGTTGCTTGGCTAGCACTATTGAGGGCCCATGATTGAGAAGCCTCATCAGGAATAGATCTTTCAGTGGAGTCTGGTGTCTATAATCAAAAATCAATCTAAATCAGGTCTCCAAACTTTTTAGCCTAAGGGCCACACTGATTCCTCCACTAAGAAGTTAAGTGTAGAACGTGGTGAAGCTACAGTAATACAGCACCATCTTGTGGGGAGTGCGGAATTATGCAAAACATCAATTATGCTTGTATAATCAAAGTATACAGCACCATCTTGTTGCAAGTAGCAGAGCTAGAGCATGTTCTGAAAAAGTTCTGCGTGGTCGCTTGTCTGGAAGATTCATCTGGAAGTTCGAGTGTTTTCGAATATGTTCTAAGCACCAATGACGCATGGTATAAATACAGGAGACAACTGAGAGTTGGCCAGTTCCAAATTTGAGTTCAGAGTGACAAGTGTAATCTGAAAAGCAAAATATATTGCGACTAGTAATAGTATTAATAAGCATTATTTTGAGTTGAAGTTATGTGCCTTTTGTGTGTATTTATATAAATATAGAAAAGAAATGAAAGATAGTGAGTACAGAACATTTAAAGAGCAATGGGGATATCAGTATTTCGTGATTGAGTCAAGTAATAAGGCAATGTGTAATTTGCAATGATACAATATCAGTTCTCAAAGAATACATTATAAAACGTCATTACGAGACTAAACATTCTCAGAATTACTCCAAATATATAGGAAGTCTACCATTAGAAAAATATGAATCTTTGAAACATGGATTGAAATCTCAGCAATTGTTGTTGAACATAAATGCTGAACAAGAAGCAGCAACACGTGCTAGTTTCTGTGTGGTTCATTTAATAGTGAAACATGGGAAACCATTTACTGACTGTGAAATAATCAAGGATTGCATAATTGCAGCAACAGAAGAAATATGTCCAGAAAAAGCTAATTTCTTTAAAATCATCAGTTTGTCAGCAAACACTGTGGCTCGAAGAGTGGATGATACCGAAAATAATAAACAAGCACTTAAGCAGGGACAAAATAAATGAAAGATACAATGTTAAATAGTAGTAATGCTTTTGATTTTTTTATTCAAAATCCTCATCAGCTACTTAAAGAAAAGAACACCAAAAAATACCTTCTTTAGGCAGCATATTCATACATATTTTCATTTAGAGTGGATGATATTGCAGAAAATATTTTCTGCAATATCATCCACTCTAAAAAGGAAAAAATAAAGGTGTCGTTGCTCTCGTATCAAAAGCGGTAGAAAATGACAGTGATTCAAAATCATTCATCAACTGTATTTGTGCAGAAAATACTTGGATATGTTAGAAGTATTAAAGCCAGTCATGCCAGCAATTAATTATAATGAGATTACATGCACTCAATCATTGTTGATTCTGCGAGTTTATTGAAGAGATTGGAGAAAATGACTTACCATATTATGCTGCAGTATGCTGGCTTAGCTGCAGAAAAGTGCAATGTTTTGAGTCTGAGCAATAATCAAAATTTTCTTGAATGAAAGGAAACATCCTCTGGCTGAGTAAAATGGTGAGTGGTTATGAAAGTTATCATTTTATATAGATTTAACTAAACATATGAATGACCTTAATTTAAAATTACAAGGAGAGAACCAGCTTCTGCCTGATTTATACACTTATATTAAGTCCTTTTGACAAAAAATTGTTTTGTTTCAATCCCAATTGAACAAAAAATGTTTCACGCATTTTAATACAGTAAAACCTGTCAAATTGGATACCCCTCTATATTGAACAAATTTTCCTGGATCTGGACAAAAGCCTATATTTTACTACTGTATATATCCAAACCTCTATATCCTGGACACTTCTCTATCTTGTATTTCCACCAAAGCTCTAGGATTTTCCCATTAAATAATATGTTATGTATTATACAGTTTCATATTTTTATTATATGCAAATCTGAAAATATTTAAAATAAACGAACTTTTGAGTGTTTAATGTGTATTTTTTATCTTACAATTAAAAACAAATTTTATATGAAAAAATCATATCGAAATAAGATTTTTAAACTTAGAAATTTTCACTTCTATATTCACAGAACAAAAAACAAAACATTATATAATTATCTAAACTATATTGACATTAATTTCAGCACTGAGTTTTTATAACTTGTAAAGAGCATAATAAAAAATAAAATTGTCTTTGTTTTATAAAATGGAAAGTGAAATAAGAATACAGATTGCATTACTCATGTCATGTACGTCATAGAAATTCTCTCCTCTGAAATATTCCCATCCCCTATTTCTACCACGGTAAGAATGATCTATTTCATTACGAGCTGCTGTGCAGAGATTTTCCAGACTTTACAATCGAAACTACTTCCTCTAATGCAGCCCCTACCGTAGATGTCAAAACCTTTTTGTCATAGACTGTACATTGGTTGCACTTCATGCTTCCTGCAAAAAAGATTGTCAGAACACAAAAAAGATGCAGCAGTGAATAATGAGAAGACATCCTTGGCACAGAGGATTGCTAACTTTGACCACAAAAAAGATGCAGCAGTGAATAATGAGAAGACATCCTTGGCACAGAGGATTGCTAACTTTGACATGGAGGGAAATTGGGATGATGCCAAAATAGTTAAGAAAATATATAACCCACTGAAAGATAAAATTGCAAAAGCTATTAACATAACAAATAAAAAAATCAAAAGATCATAATGTAATTAACACTGTGGAGTCTAATACAGTCATCCAAACTTGGATTTGGTATGAAAAAAATGCAAAAATGATAGATTTTAATTTAAGCTTAATATCAGTTTTATTATTGTGTGTTCAGTATTATATGATGTCATATTAATTTTATAATTAATTTAAATTTTATAATTTTATAATTAATGAATTAATATATATTTTAAATTATTATTATTATTATTATTTT
>AYEL01078952.1:0-19136 GCA_000484575.1 Olivierus martensii
ATGTGGCAAGTATAATTGGATTTAGCAATTATAATTGGATTCAAAACAGTGCAATTATTTCACATTATTGAACATCTACCTACCCTATCTTTTTCTATCATAATTACCATATTAATTAACATATTACGTTAGAATTTAAATTGTCTAGTGACTTCTACTTTTTACTATTGATTTTTTTCTTTATTTGAGTAGTATAAGGTATTTTTATAAATACCTTATTACTCAATATTATTAAAAATTCACATAATTTTTCCATATTGCAAAATATCAAAAGTAGATTAAAAAAAATGGAAAATGAAGCCAGATAACTGAGAAATTAAAATGTAAAAACACTTATACAAAATTCATGTGCCTTGTTCTCAGATATAACAAATAATATCTATAAACAAGCAATTCAAATAGTACAAGAAATCCAACAAGCACTTGAAGCAGGATAAATACACTATTTTATTATTAGATATAATATACACTACATACACTAATAATACAATTGTTTTTATTATATATAATAATAATTATTATTATTAATTTTATTATTAGATATAATATACACTACATACACTAATAATACAATTGTTTTTATTATATATAATAATAATTATTATTATTATTATAATTGTAATTATTATATATATCTAATAATAAAATAGTGTATTTATCCTGCTTCAAGTGCTTGTTGTGATTTCTTGTGTTTATTAGAAGCAGAAGAACTCAGTTGTTTATAGTTAATTCAAATAGTGTCTATAAAAAAGCAATTGTCCTCTGATATTATTTGGAACAGAGTTTTACTATATATTATTAGTTTTGTTTTAAATTATGTAAATTATGATGATTTATTTGAAGAATCTTTGTTATATTCTCTCAAACTTTAAAAAAGTTAAAAATTTTCCAAAAATGTAAAATTATTATATTGATTTGATAAACATATTTTATTTTTTCAGGAGAAAAAAATTTTTAAATCATTTGTTAAGTCAGTGCAAGAATAGTCAAATTTATCTATTGAGTTTTGTCACATCACACATGATTCCATTTCTGATGTTACATATATATTATTTAATATATATTTTTACAAAAAACTACAAAAATATATTCAATATTTAACATTTATTATTATTTAAAATTTTTTACAATCTTACTATCATTGAACACTATCAAAACTATATTCATCCAACTATCAAATCTAGTTAGTTCCAGATGAGAAACGAAACTGTCTATATACAGTGGCAGACAAAAGATCAATTTTAAATGGTTTAAAAATTAAATTATGCACAGAAATATAATAAATAATTTATCATTATTCAAAACATTTTACTGTTAACAATACGTAGTTGTAATCCACTTGGATATCATATCCTTTTGTTTAAACTCTAATATCCATATTTGAATTATGTATAGTCTATAGATAACAAAGGATTTAGGCTAAATGGCTTAAAAGTTAAAAGTTAATGGTTTAAAATACATGCAAAAATATAATTAATATTTAGATGTTTTAAAGAAAAATGTTATAGTTTAAGAAAAATAGCAGATTCAACAATTCAATAAAATTGGCAAAAATAATCAAAAATTAATTATCTTTTAAATAAAATGAAAAAATTAAATAGATGATAAAAAAAAAGCAATAAATTTTCTTTAAAATTCTTAATTTTTTTCAATTATAACAAAAATTAATGATTTCATGAAAGGAAAAAGTAATAGAAATTTTATATAAAGATTGTGAGTCTGCACATTTTTATTGACTTGGATTCTAACTATATACAAAATTGCTTTGACTCTGACTCCAACTTCACAACATTGGCTTTAATTACCAATTTTCTATTTTATAATTTTAGATAAAAGCTAACTGATAATTTAAAATCAACAACTACCAATTAGCATTTATCTAACAATTGTAAAACAGATAATTGGTGGTTAACAGATAATTGGTCTCATTAAAGTTCCTTTTATGGAAGAAACTTTAATGAAAGGAACTTTAATGGGACATTTTGTAAAATCAGGCCTAAGAGTTGAAAAAGTAGATTGAATATAATACTTTATACATTTTCTATATTTATAAATCTAATTTTAGTTATATTTTATATTAATTGCCCTATTGATTTTATTGTCATTCATTATAATAATTTGAAAATTCTTAGGTGTACTGGTTACTTATTTACAAAAATAGGCAAAATAGCTGCTGGAGCAATGGCTGGAAGCATTATTCTTTTTCAGGTATTTTTGATTTCTGTATTTTTTTTATATTATAAATTAAATTACCAGTACTCAGTTTTGGATTATTATAAACTGAAATTATTTTGCATCTGAAAGGAAAGGTTTCAGATTAAAAAAAAAATCTAAATCATCATTATATTGTATTTATATCCCATCATTCAAAATTTCTCTGGTATGTAAATTATTAATATTTTTGCTATTCCATTTCAGTGAGATTAAATCATTTAATACTTTTAAAAATAAATATTGTTATATTTTGTCTTATTTGGTATTATTTTTCTCCTCATTTATCCCATCATATTTGTTTTGTTGGTCATATAGATAGTTTAATTAAATATAATTATTAAAAAAGTATATATGTTACAGGACAAACCCAAATTCAGGAAATACTAGAATTTCATATGTTACAGGACAAACCCGAATTCAGGAAATACTAGAATTTCCTAGAGCAGGCAAACCCGAATTCAGGAAATACTAGAATTTCCTAGTCAAAACGAGAACGTCCTAACGCTTGTCGGATGTTCTAGTATTTCCTAGGCCGAACTTGAAATGCCAAACATTTCTTGGACGTTCTAGAATTTCCTAGGCCGAATTTGAAATGCCAAATATTTCTTATTCAAAAAATCCGGAATTTCTCGTTTTTACTAGTCAAAACCCAAAGTGGCAAACAGTTAAAACAAAAGTCTTCATTTCTCATGTATTCTCTCCCAGAATTTGGTATTTTCCAGCAGAAATCTCTTTCTTTAGAGAATATCCGTCAGGAAAACAAATCTCATTGAGGAAGGCTGTAACCTGCGCCAATGGAAATACAGAAGGCTAAACCCGCTTTCAATGCACGAAGCATTGTGTATCTAACTTATCTTTTGTGTAAAAAGAATAACATTTTGTGTAATTCTAAATGCCACAAAAGCCTATCTTGCAAAATAAATAAGAGCTACTTAGTTGTGTTTTTTATTTTTGTATTTACAGTAATATCATGAGTACAGAATTTGTTGATTAGTTGATTAAAAACATTATTATAATGAACATAGTGCATATTTTTATTACTCGACAGGAAATAACAATTTCACTGTTATTTTTTGTAGAGAAAATGAAATAAAACAAATTGAAAACAGCTAACTCTCATTCTTATTACATGGTTGAGTTTAAAGAACTGAAATTGCCAATTTTTTTATTTTTATGGACAAATATTTAATATTTTTTGTTAGTCGAAGTTCAGCATAAAATACGAATTAAAAAGTTTTACCTAGTTGTGTTTTTCAACTTAAAATTCGAAGTAAAAAATTTTTAAAGTTGAAAAAAAATTAAACACGGAATGATAAACATGTGAAACTGTGATTAATCTAAACAATATAAATGCAGATCAAACAAACTTTTTTTTTTTTCAGATAACTATATGCCTGTCAACAATGAAATGACAAATAGCAAAATTTGAACTACTATTATCAAATCTACCATATATTTATAAGTTACAGAATGCATCCTGATTTTTTGGGAAAAAGATGAGAAAAATTTCATTAACATTCTATAGAGCATACTATTTTTTAAATATATTCTATTTACTTTGAAAGATTAGACCAAATTGGAAAGTTTGATTGCTTTAATGGAGATTAGTAATCTGTGTTCTCTGCATGAGAATATAGAGTATTTTATGTATTTAATATGATTTTAACTAAATTGTAATGTAAACAGTTTAATAATTAGTGATTTTTAAGAATTCAGTTTTGTCTATTTTGCTTTTTTTAATTTATTCTTTAATGTAATTGTTATAGCCTACTTTTTCAAACAAAAATTAGGCATAAAATTGTGATTGTTATGTGAAGAAAGGTGGTATTCTTTTTTAGTATAAACAGGTTACTAGTAATTTCCCTTTGCAAAGTGGAAAAGTAATTAATCAAGCATGAATATATTAATGAATTTTTTGCTAAAAGTATTTATTGTATTTAATTTTTTTCATACTTATCAAATTTGCATTTTGATTGCTCCTTAGGAATGTTTTTCTGTTGATTTCCTTATTTTTTAATAATTCAACATATATTATGTTTTGGAGTATATTTAATATCATAAATTTATTCAAATTTTATATCTAAAAAAATATTGTGAATATTTTATAATACTGGATGATTCTTATAGAACTGGTCTGACAAAATATTGTAATATAAAATATATCATATAGATATTAATGCAATATACACATGACTTAGTTTAGATTGTATGCTGTTAATTGTGATCAGAGCAGATGTTGAAAGTGTCCACCATTTGCAAGAAGGCATGCCTCCACCGTGTTTGCATATTTGCTGTGACTTGCCACAGTGTCCCTCGGTGGTGATCCTGATTTCAGCCAAAATGTTGTCCTTTAAATCTTGTAACATATGTTGTTTATTTGCCTGTCCTTCAGGAAAAACCACAGAAAAAAATCCTGGTTGGTAAAGTTTGGGGGATCTTGGAGACCACAACTCTAGAAATGATGTGATTGGGGAAGAAGCTCTCAATCAGTTCCATGGACACATTGGACGTATGGCACATCACTGAATTTTGTTGAAAGTAACCCTGTGTAAGTTCCATATCATCCAACTGCTGCACAAATTCATTAAAAATATGGCAGTATAAGCTGCTGTTCATGATCGTATCAAAGAAGATCAATGACACGACTGGGCCCAACAACTCGTAAACCAGATATGGCATTAACATCTGCACAACATTCAATGCAGCAAAGTCTGAGGATTATTATGTTTTAATTGTGAGTGGTTATATGCATCACATGCAGAATTATTACCAAATTCATCAGGTTGGTTCTATAAGAATCACCCTATAATTTTATGCTCATTTTATCAGTGTTTTTCAAACTTTTTTGACTGCAGCTCACTGCAGGGAACTGCATTTGTATTGTGATAAATCAAAGACACAAACTTTATAAAGTATTATATTCATTTATTCATTATTGATCAATGTTTCATATTTATTATGGATGGTACATATTTGGCACAAATAACTTGCTTTCATAAAATTTTTATAAGCTGTTTTCCAAAAATTTTTGTGTACTTTTTGTTTGTTGCAACCAATTTTATTTATTTTGCAACTCACTAAATTTTCATGACTCATAGTTTGAAAAATGCTGATCTAGATTAATCATAATAATTTCCATTCCAAATTGTATAATTTGTTATAAAAATTTTTATCTGCAGGAAAAACTATTTAAAATTAATATTTGTTCTTTTTTATAAAATTGATTAGAAAATAATTTAGGTGTTTTTATAAAATTAACTCTAGATTATATTTTTGTATACAAAAACAAACTACAATATATAAATATCTTTACAACACTAGGTTTGAATATTCTTCTAAAGAATGTTCTATGTATAATTATCACTTGCTAGAAACTATGCAAGTTTTTATTTGAAGAAAGTTCTACAATAATTAATAAATTATATAAAAAAAATACTGTTATGAAAATTGAATCATATTGTTGTTATAACCATAGAAGTAACCAGAATAATTTTTCATAGGTTGTGCAAATTAATTGTTTTATAATGATTAAATTTTATAAATATTTTAATTTATAAAATAAAAGCATTTATTAAAAATAGTTTGAAAAATACAATATTAAGAGAAATTTTAAGTATTTTTTAAAATGTTTAAAATAGATTACAAATACAATATGTATATAATTTTTTGTATTTTGCTTTTTTGTAACATTTCAGAATATGTATATAATGAAATGTAATAAACATGACAGAATATGTATATAAATTCAAATTTACATTTTTTTTTATTAAATAAATATTTCATTCAGTTAGCTCAATACAGAGGCTATATTAAAGTTAATTGGAATACAGTGAATAAAGATTTGAATCAAGCCAAAAAGAAATTGGAAAATCATGCAAAAGATAGACTTCCATACCTGATTAATAAAGTAATTCATTTTTTTAATATAACAATATTTAATGCATAAGTCAATACATTCTTCCTAAATACTTTTACTATATCTTCTAATAGACAATACAGGCAACTCCCATATGATATGGTACTTATACAGTGCTGTTTTACCTAACATGATTAGAAAATTGTGGCAACCTTTATATAATATGGTATTTATAGAATTTGATTTCATTCTAGCATGATTTAAAATTTTCAGTTAACCTTAATTCTGTCTACAGTTTTGCACTACAGAAGATTTTTTTATGAATCTAATTATCCTGTAATACAAGGGTTAACCATGTGCTCCTCTACTTATGATCATTCAATTTATAATAATCTGATCTTATGATTACCTTTACAATATTTCAAACTAGGCTAGTTTCATAATATATTGGCTAGAAATACTTTTTTATTTTATAAAAAATTTATAGTCAGCCAATCATCTATAAAGGGCATTGATCGGGTGGGCAGACTTTTTTTTGTAGGCGGCCATATAGAAAAATTTATGGTGGGCCACGGGCCAAAACAAAAACAAATTGTATAGAAAAATTTATGGTGGGCCACAGGCCAAAACAAAAACAATTGATATAGAATTTTTTTAAAAAAGAGAAGGTACAGATATGTAAGTATACATAGCGTTATTTAAAAAAAGAGAGAAAGTACAGATATGTAAGTATACATAACGTTGGTATTAGATATAATACCACGAGCCAAAACAAAAACAATTGATAATAATAGTATTTATTTAAAAAAGAGAGCATTGGTATTAGATATAATAAATACAGATATGTAAGTACATAGCATTGGTATTAGATATAATAAAATAATGTGGCTGATGTAAGTATACATAGCGTTGGTATTACATATAATAAAATAATGTGAATAAGTATACATAGCGTTGGTATTAGATATAGATCGGAAGAGCGGTTCAAGCCAAAACAAAAACAGTTGATAATAATAGTATTTATTTAAAAAAGAGAAGGTACAGATATGTAAACTGATGATAATAGTATTTATTTAAAAAAGAGAAGGTACAGATATGTAAGCATAGGTTGATATTAGATATAATAAAATAACGTGGCCCGCGGGCCGGAGGTTGCCCACTGTGGGTATGTAAGTATACATAGCGTTGGTATTAGATATAATAAAATAATGTGGCCTAGGCCAGAGGTTGCTACCCTTACTTTAGACTATTGGGTCAGGGACTCAAGAAATAGCGTTGATATTAGATATAATAAAATAATGTGGCCTGTGGGCCGGAGGTTGCCCACCCCTAGCATAGATTCTTCTAACTAAAGTCATCCTAAGATCCCTGCTTTTATGTTCCAGTAATACTCCTTTAATATATCTTCAAGAGGCCACTATATTATTCTTCTCTTTTACAGACTTGGAGAGATCTCAAATAAGCTGAAAAGTGGAATGTTTTGTTATTGAGGATCAAAAAAAGATTTATGAATGTGATTAATGATCCGAGGGTCTCTCAAGAATGGCTCTGTTCCATTAAAGAATCTCTACAGCTTAAAATTTGTTATGAGGCTTTATTTATATAGAGTTATGGTTTATCAAAGAATCTTCTTAGATATCTCTTTGCTAGCAGTTTTTAATTTTATATCATTAATATGTTTTTATATGACATATTATGATGCCCCCTATAAATATGAATGAGAATATGAAGTTTATTATTTTAAAATATATTTTTGATGATCATTCTTGGAAAGATTTTAAATTGTTTAGAAATGCTAATAATTCTATTTGATTTTTATATTCTGTAATGTTAAAGATAGCTGATGTTAATTAATTTATAAAAAAACATTTCTGTATGTAAGACTAATTAAGTTATTTTTACTACTGATTTGTGATAAGTTTTGGATTTATTCACAGTTGTGTAGAAACAGTGTACTTTATTTGAATTTGAAGTTAAGAAAACATATGAATGCCATATAAACTACAGGTGATAGTCAGAATGAATATATGGATGCTGATACTAAAGAATATGCACCAGAACACAACAGAAAATAAAAGAAAATTAATAGAATTACAAAATATAGAATTGTATTTAGGAGAAAACTTACATTGTATAATAGATAATTATAGGCAGATCAGAGCTCAGAAATTTATAGCAATCAGAGCTTGTATTTATAACATACCAAAAGAAAATCTGGATGAAAATGTTAGAAATGTATATATTGTAAAATTGATAGAAACTTTAAAGTAAAAATTGCAGAACATTGGACAAATAAGATATTGTAAGGAATCAATAACCCTAAGCTATGAAGCAAACTATCACAATACTGAAATTAAATGGGATAAGTCAAAAAATGAAAAAATGCTTCAATATATTAATATATTGAAACATTTTTTTCATTATTGCAATCTGATAAGGTAAAAAAAATGAGCAATCTAATAGAAACTATGGAGAAGCTCAAAAAATTTTTTTATGGAAATCAAGCGGGAATATTATTAATAACAATTGATTAAGCTCAATACTGTATTTGTGGCAAAAGGAATTCTCTATTCAAAGGAAATGTAAATACCTCTGAGTACTAATGGTAGTTGGCAGATTGCAATAAAGGATAAGGATAGCAAGTACAACTACAAGTTCATAATAATAAATTAATCTAACACAAAATGTAGTAAAACAAAAGTTATACAAATAAACTTTTTTCTGCATTTTATGCTAGTTTAATTTATTGCAATAAAGGATTTCTGTTTATTTAAATTTTAGAAATTATTAGTAATTTCAAAGGTACAATATATATTGATGATAGGTAATTATTATGAATGCTAGAATTTATCTGTATCATTCATTAAATATTAATTTAAATTATGACAAAAACTAATGATAGCATAATGTTCATGTAGGAATATAGGTACAGGTAGTTTCTGACTTACGTAAGTAGATTATTCAGTGATATGTTATGTAAGTCAAAACATATGTTGGAGCATACTCTATACTATGTCATAAAGATGTAATAATAAAAATTCAGGAAGTTCCCAGGTTTACGAGTTTTTTCAAATATAAAATACCAAAAAAAATTGAAAATATGAACATTAATTGCAATAAATAAGTGATAAATATTTATAAAAGGCATTTAAAACCATGTACCAGAGCTATCAATACAGTAAAACTTTGTAGCAGAAAGTCTGTCATCTGCTATGAAATTGGAAAAATCAAAATTGCAGACCAAGAAATGGAAATTGCATGACCCTACACCAGGGGTGTCAAACTGGTGGCCCACGGGCCGCATCCGGCCCTCGAAATGATTTTTTGTGGCCCTCAACACTCTTAGCTAAAATGAAAATCAGAAAAATATGTTATGAGATAATAGGAAGCAACTGTCACTTCGTAGTTATGTCATATACTATGTTAATGAAATCTAATTGCACGAGTTTTTTTTTCAATTAGCCTTATCGGTCATATATGTACAGATGATAGTGATCTTTCAGATTGGTGACAAACATTAAGTGCTTTCTTGTCAGGACTACATCGTATTGTACAAAATTTCTTACAAGAAAACAGAAAGCCATAAATGAGAACTTGTATTTTTTAAGATAGACAAAAATAATGATCAAATTCCAAACAATCCCTCTTTGAAGGACGTGTATAAAGAACACGCTAACGGGCTTGTTAAAGATTTATTAAAAGCAATATATTCGTATGATTACACAATGTTTTTAATTATTCTATCTATATTTCTGAATCCTTACTCCAAAATGTAATTTAAAAAAAATTTAAATGTGATATGGCCTGCGATAATCTTACTGGCTCATTAAATGCCCAGAATTAAAATGAGTTTGACAGGTCTGCCCTACATAATAATGCTGTTATTGTTTCATCAGCAAATTATGTAAATAATTTTCATTCCAGAGTTGTTCCTATTGCATTATTCACTGTATAAAATCTCACCTAATCATTTGATCGATGATGATGGCAAAGAATAAAAATTCCTTAATATTCGTATGACAAATAATTTTTTTATTATTATAATTTGCTTGATTTTAAAGGCTATATTTTCATTTATTTAGATAAATAAATCATTGTTAAATCATATAATATTGATTTTGTTTATCTTTACCATTTTATTATGGTCAAATTTCATTATTGAGAATGGAACTCCTGGTTTTAACATTATGTCTATGGAAAATTGACTCTCAGTTTGAGTTACAAGCCCATTTCAGGCAATGAATTAGCTCATAAAATTGGGAATTTCCTGTAATATTAAAGAATAATTACATAAATTGCATGGTAAAATACAGTCTTATTATTTTGGAAAGTAGATTCAGTTCAGAGTCTCACATCTTCAGTTTTTCAGGAGAGATCTGGATTCAGACCCAGCTCATTAACTGAAATTAATAAGTCCATAAAACACACATACATATGATAATTGATGAAATTAGGAGAAAAATGCTAGTATCTCTACAATATAGCTTTATCTGCTATGTTAATTATATTTTTGTTTTTAATTAAGTAATCTTTACATAAGTATGGATCTAATATGTTAGATCTGTTTAAGTTGGGGATTGCCTGTATTTTCTAGTTCTGGAACACAGTTTAAATCTTAAGTTGTGTATTCTGCTGTTTGGTGAATGCTGAAGATGGTGAAAGAGAATTTAACTGGAAACATAGCATTAAAAACTAGTATTATTTGTCTAAAGAGCTAATTTATGTTTAGTTATTTGATTTATAAGATAAGCTGTTTATTTATATATCCATTATTTATTCAAGTTTTAAAATTTATATTTTTTCCTCTACAGGGTCAAAGATTTGTAGAAGAAAATATCATTTTAATGACAGGTTTTGCTGGTGGCTTTTTACTTGGTTTAGCATCTGCCTAATTTAATTTAACAAATAATATTATTGTATTATACAAATGATTTTGAGGTTTGAAAATTTATTGTATTTAATAATTTATTATTTCTGATTGACAAGCTAATTCTGTAATGTTTTTATATTGATTTGGGTTATTTTCACCAGTTACAATATGGTTCAGTAATTTTAACAATAGCAGAATTGTTCTCAAAGTTTTATTTAATATGTTTTTAAAACTATCCTATTTAGCAGAGCCAAAATTTTGACACCCAAAGAAAAATAAAAAATTGTCCACTCTAGTAACAATACAAATAAATATTTCTTTAATGATATTTTGGTGCCCTTTCATATTTATTTACAAAATAAATGTTGGTTATTTAATACATTCCAATTCCAGCTCTCCTATTTAAAAAAAAAATAGAATTCATTAATAAAGTACTAAATATTAGTGTTGAACATCGAACATCGATGTTTTGGTATCAATGTTCAATGTTTTTTCTGGTTATTTAGTAGAATTGACATCTGGGTTAAGTAATATTGCATAATATTTTTTTAAATGGATTCTGTTTATTTAGTAGAATTGACATCTGGGTTAAGTAATATTGCATAATATTTTTTTAAATGGAATTTTTTTATAATTGGTGATGATTTTATTTAATTTTTAAGTTTTGCATTAGGAAAATCAAACAATCCATCTGGCAATATTGATTTAGTGCTTATATTTGTCATGTGAGACACTTTATTATCGTCATTTAATTAATATTCGAAATGCTTTTGGTTTCTTTTTTTTATTTAAGTGTGTTTATACTTTTCGTGGCTCAGTAAGTATGCTTCTGAAAACTTTTCTGTGACAATATTTTGCCAAAAATAAAAGTAATTCTGCAACTTGCATATATTATTTAAAAGAACTGAAAACTAATGGTAATACCACGAATTTAAGGTATCCTCTTGAAAACAAACATCCACAACTTCTTGGAGTTCAGGAAGACTTGCAGAAGGAAGAAAAATGCTATCAAGACATTAAGCATCATCATCATCCAGGAAAACAAAGAAAAATTTCTCAGACGTTTAGGAGCATTGAAGAGTTCAAATCAGGTGAATCAGCAGAAAATAAGATAAATCAAGCTCTTATATTTATGGTGTAAGCCATTGAATATTTGGATCATGAAGGTTTTCAATATTTCATAAAGAAAATAGCATCTTCATACGAAATTCCTTCTCGACCAGCAATTAAAAGATTAATTTCCAATAAATTCTGTATAGTAATATGGTATCAATAATCAAACAACAGCTCAAACAGAAATTTTGCTTATTGATGAACTGATTGACAAGCTAATGTAACTCCACTTCTGGATGTGTCCATACAGACATCCAGAAGAGGAGTTACATTAGCTTAACTGTCCACTTTATAGATGAGGAAAATAATTTATGCAATGTAGCTTTGGATGTTTTTATATTGAAAGAACGGTATATTTCGAGCATCTAGCCAATAAATTAAAGCAATTGATAAAATATTGGGAAATAGATGAAGAATATGTCAATGCAGCTGTTAATGACAATGCACCAAAAAAAAAAAAATCGATGTTTTTGGGACCAATGTTTTCTAACATCGATATTACCTATCGATAGTTTTATCGATGTTCAACACTACTAAATAGTGATCCAAATGAACCTGATAAACTTCCCAAATTTAACCCTTCAGACACAGAATGGAAATTTTAATTTGAAATAAATCCAAATTAAGATATGCCATTTAGATAAGTTGTTACTGAAAGGTGAACTTTAAAACCCTAAAGTTTCAATTGAGGATGAAACAGATTCTTAATAGAACAGGAACATTAGATCTTTATTGACAGCATTTGTACATGCTTGCATCTGATGTAGATATGCTTTTCGAATGTTTTACATTCTTCATCAGTCTGTTGGTATACAAGTACTCAAAAAAGGTCTATCGAAACATAGATAAGATTCTGATTTGTTTTAACTCTGTACAGAGAAGTTTTGTTCAGTCATAAATATACAAATTTTTTCAAACAAAATATTTTTCCTGTGAATAAAGGTTTTATGTTCTATTATGAATCTGTCTCGTCCCTGATTTAAACTTGAAGGTTTTAAAATACACTTTTTAATGGCAACATATCGATTTAAAGAATCACTCCCATGATGATCATTATATCTTTTAATTAAATTAAAAACTTTTTTCAAATAAAAATTGAATGATTGAAATAAAAAGTTTTTATAATTTTAAACAACCTAGTTCCGCTGCTTCTATTAACGTAGTAATAATTTTAATCAACCTAGTTCCGCTGCTTCTATTAACGTAGTAAATAACACCAAGCACTTGAAGCAGGACAAACACAAGTTTATTATTATTATTAGTATATGTAGTTTATATATATCTAATAATAAACTTGTGTTTGTCCTGCTTCAAGTGCTTGGTGTTATTTACTACGTTAAAAAGTTTTTTATTGCTTCATACTATAAAACTAAGCAATTTTTATTTTATTAAAAATTAGTTAGTTTAATCATGTTACTGAGTTTGACAAGAGATATACATGATGGTTGTCAATTCAGAGATCACCATAGACTAGGAATTTCACATGGAAGGTGAATAAAGTATTATTATAATGGATTGAGCGTGAACCTCTTATGAAAAATTGGGAGATGTGGGATTAGTAACTGAATCCAGTTCTTCATATGGCCAGTAAATATTTTAACACTGCCATTCTGTGACTTTATCACAAAGTTTCATATCAGTGCAGCCATCAATAACTGATGGATGGTGCCACTTTCATCTCACTGGATTACTAAGTGGCAGAGCAAATTCAGATCTTTCCCAGGCCATCAATATTCGTGGAAGATTAGCTGAATTGTACAGAAGGGAAACAATGTGCTAAGTCTGGATTCCTTGAATAGTTTTCAAGAAGTGTGACTGAAATAGAACTATTGGGCCATATGAACCAATAGAACCATCTGGGTGAAAGCCAAACCATTTTAATACAGCCAATCTGGCCAGTTTCAGGCTTCTTTGTAATAGTTGTTGAGTACTAAGTGGTGAGCAAAATAAGCTAATCTACAGGCTGCCCACTCCTGTGGACAGTCCAGCTGAATTGTGGAGTATGGCCACTTGGTAAAGTTGTGGCTTACCACCCTGGAGGACTGGGTTCAAATCCGGATGCCACATCTCCAGTTTTTCAGAAAGGGTCCGAGCCCGGCTCTTTGAACCCCACCCTTCAACCATCCTATTGACCTCATCATAGGTGTTGGCCAGCCTCTGATGGGCTCTATAAATAGCTGCCACCAGGTAAAGTATATCCCTCGTGTGATATGACGGCTTAACCTACCTAACCTACATGAATTATGGAGGAGGGGTTGGTGAGCTGGCCTGGATCATGTGGTAAATATTTCCAAGGGTAGAACCGAGAATCGAACCCGGGTCCTCCAGAGTTTCAGGAACTATTAAGCAGAAGAACGAATCAGCTAATTGAAATGTTATGCATTTATAAAGCACGAAATGTTGCAAAACTATTGCTGTACCTGTCGAAGTGCAAATTTCTGGTCTTAATTTGGGTCTCCAAATTAAGACAATACCTTGTATCTCAGAATATCTTTTACGCTTAATCCGTGTTGAGTTACCATGTGGTCAAAATTGATAAATTGCTATAATGACCCTTTCCTTTATTTGATTTTGCATGTTAAATTTTTTCATCAATTTCAGATTGAAATAATTGATATTATTGATGACTTCGCATATTTTGAGCCAATATCTCGCGTAAATATTACTCGATTTGAATGAAATTAATAGACCATATTAGATCCTTGTAGGGAAGTAAGTCTATTGAAAATTATTGATATTGGATCATATAGGATGTCTGCTGTCAAAACGATATCTCGTTTAAATATCAGATGAAAATTAATATATAGTGTTTCAATCTGCTAGAGCAGCGTTCCCAAGCGGGGATAATCATGTTTCTCGAACGTCTTGGCGTATATTCCCTGTAGTACGCCCAAATGCCTCAAGACGTTCTGGATACATAAAAAAAATAATTAATAGCAAAAAATTATTACTGTATTGTTCACACAACATTTCTAAAATTTATGGAAATGGTTACCAAAGGATACGTAAGTGAACAAAGATTGGGAACCGCTGATCGCTTACACACCTGGTGGGATCAGATGGAGGATGGGGATTCAACAAATCGAGCTTAGACCTTTTCTGAAAGAAAACTGGAGGTTTGGGACCCGGATTCTCCAGAATGAAAGCACAGCACGCTTCTACTGCAGAATCCGGCCAATGGTGAATTTCTATTGCTATTTTTTATACTATTAAAGAATTAGGTAGGATTTAGTCATTTATAATATACTACCTAATTCATTTCTTCATTTTCCAATTTTTTAATTTAAAAAAACGAAATTCTAAATCCAAAAATACTTTGAGTCGACAGTTGGCCGCGTGGTAAAACGTGGACCTTGAAGGATTCGGGTTCAATTGCTGGTCTCACTTTCAGGTTTTCAGGACGGCCCGGTCCTTTGAATCCTATCCTTCAACATTCCGATTTATTCCATCGTAAGTGTTGGCTAATCTGTGATGGGATTTATAACTAGTGGCAAATATATTTCTCTTCTGATTTGGCATTGAATCAAAGATAAGTTACGAGCAACCTGTAAATCTGTAAATGTCGCTCTTTAGCTGGGAAGACCAATCCATTATCGGTCTTCCCAGCTGAAAAGCGATATAAATGAACCGTTGCAACCTCCGAAACAGTTTAGAATCGGACCCTATCTTTATATGGCATTTTTACCCAGGCTTCTGCTATAGATACCCAAAATTGTGACCTTTCGTCGCTATTCATCCTGTATAAACTAATTATATTCCTGTATGATAATTTCTCGTTTTGTTTCTCCTATATATATATATATATATATATTAGTTTCACTTGCCTTTCGAACTCTAAGTTAGTAAATCTGAGAGGCTATAACGACATTGCCATATATATCATGGAATACATCTATACTTCCAAAAAATATTGAGGTGTGGAACCCAAAATTGAAGTCTGACTCCAAGATTGTCCGGATTGACTGCGTGGAAATACTTGCTTTGTCCCAGAGGATCAAGGTTTGACTCAGAGTTCCTTTCCTTAGAGAATTTATTTGAGGAAAGCCATGCCCGAACCCACCAGAAAAACTGGAGGTATAGAATCTGGAATTGAATCAGGATCGTCCAAATGATATGACAACTCTATCACGCAGGCATTTAGTCGACCGCTTTAGTCCGTGTGTGGTTTTCCATCTGAGCGATGGGACATTCCAGTGCCACCACAGGCCACTCACACCCTGGTGGGGCCGGTCCATAAATAGGAGGATATATTCAACGAGCCAGCCCCGGATCCCTCCTGAAGAAACTCTATAGTAGGGATGGGCAACCTTTTTTTGTAGGGGGCCGTATAGAAAAATTTATGGTGGGCCAAAACAAAAACAATTGATGATTATAGTATTTATTTAAAAAAGAGAAGGTACAGTATGTAAGTATACATAGCGTTGGTATTAAATATAATAAAATAATGTGGCCCGCGGGCCGGAGGTTGCCCACCCCTACTCTAGAGCATGAACCCGAGAATTGAAACGGAATTCTATGGGGTCAAAGTATAACACGCTTCCACCGCGCTCGACCTCTATTTTATCATCCGATAAAAATGGAAAACTGCATCCATGCGTAACACCTAGAAACATTTAAGATAAGATTTAGGCTCCTTTCACACTGCCAACGACAACGACCAAAGACTCTGTCTCTGTCGCTTACATCTTCACACTTGTTACTGTTAGTCGTTGTCGTCCTGAAATGGTCGGTGTCACTAGTCGTTCCGATCGTGACCACGATTCAAGATTTAGTCGTCGTCGTTCAACTATCAGGAAGAAGCATTTTTATAATGTAAAACGAAATTTTGATTTCGGCAGTACGAAAGAGATCTTGGCTGTATGATGCTTCTCGTAAAGATTATAAGGATTTATTATTAATAATTTAAGAACTTTTTTCGTCGGAGGACTAACAAGTAGATCCATATTTGCTGACTATTAAAACAAACGTTTGCACATGCTCGATATGAATTATCGTATTATTATTTGAACTGATGTGAACAGCTAAACGATAAGTGAAAATAAGTAGTCTTTATCTTTGGTTGTTGTTCGTTTGCACATGCTCGATATGAATTATCGTATTATTATTCGAACTGATGTGAACAGCTAAACGATAAGTGAAAATAAGTAGTCTTTATCTTTGGTTGTTGTCTTTAGTCTTTGATCATCGTTGTTGGCAGTGTGAAAAGAGCCTAATTGGATGGCGAAAAATAGGATGTACGACTGGATTATAATCTTAAAAATTTAAGCCTGATTGGCCGCATAAAAATGCTTTGGTTTTCGAGAGGATCTGAATTCGATTCTCAGGTCCCACCCTTTGGAAATATTTATCATGAGGTTCGGGCCTGGCGTCGATCCCTATTCTTCATCCCGGCTGACCTCTTGCAGGGATGAGCAGCCTATGGAGGAGCTTGTTTCATCCCGCCACTTATTGCCACTTTCCACTCAGGTAGAGTACTATTTGTTACAAAAAAAATCTTAAAAATCCAAGTCGATCATCGGATTCAATCCTGGATGTTCAATGTTGAAATCTAATACGATTTGATGCAGCTTTACGTCGGTCGGATCCATGATAAAGCGTTGTCTTGCCACCAAAGCGAGTATATAATATATAATTATATACTCGCTTTGCTTGCCACCTAGAACACAGATGTCAAACTCGGCTTTTACGGAAGGTCATTTAAAAAAATATTGAGAGGGGCACACCCTAAACATTCAAATCACTTATACAGGGTGACACAGAGATGTATACCCATTTTAAAATAAACCTAACACTTACTATTATTCCAACTTGTAATTTATTTGTAGTAATGTGTGTGAACTATTGCCATTTATTTTCCGTTAATTTCAATTACCATGCCTGAGTGGTCAGAGGAATATCGCGTGTTCACGTACGATGCGTATGTGAGAGGCGGCGATTCGGTTGTGGCAGCTCAGAGGTTATTCCGCCGTCATTTCAACGTCGGCCGACACGGAGCAGTCCCAACACCCATTTCAGTATGGTTTCCCGTGTTGGGACTGCTCCGTGTCAGCCGACATTGAAATGACGGCGGAATAACCTCTGAGCTGCCACAACCGAATCGCCGCCTCTCACATATGCCATGTTCCTCTGATCACTCAGGCATGTAACTGAAATTAATGGAAAATAAATGGCATTAGTTCATATACATGTTACTACAACAAATTACAGGTTGGAATAATAGTAACAGTGTTAGGTTCATTCCAAAATGGGCATACATTTCTGTGCCAGCCTGTACTTCCATTTGTTTTCTGAAAACTTTGAAAAAATTTAAATATATTCTATAAGTAAAAAAGATGGATAAATTAAGTTTCTTTAATTCATTATTCGACCTAAAACGATCGATGACTAAAACTAACCTAATGAATTCCGAAAATAGCTAAAATATATAAAATATATTATTGAAAAAAATGTGTATATCAGTAGATCGGGCTGCAATGAAGGGTATTGAGGTCGTGAATTTGACATTGCTTGATCTAAGGCAGGGGTGGGCAATTATTTTCTGCCGAGGGCCGGATTGACAATTTTCAGGAGGAAGCGGGCCATACATTTCTGTGCCAGCCTGTACTTCCATTTGTTTTCTGAAAACTTTGAAAAAATTTAAATATATTCTATAAGTAAAAAAGATGGATAAATTAAGTTTCTTTAATTCATTATTCGACCTAAAACGATCGATGACTAAAACTAACCTAATGAATTCCGAAAATAGCTAAAATATATTATTGAAAAAAATGTGTATATCAGTAGATCGGGCTGCAATGAAGGGTATTGAGGTCGTGAATTTGACATTGCTTGATCTAAGGCAGGGGTGGGCAATTATTTTCTGCCGAGGGCCGGATTGACAATTTTCAGGAGGAAGCGGGCCGTATAAAAATTGAAATGTACCTAAGGCCGAATTTAACCTTATGACGCCATTATGTAATTATGTAATGAAATTATTGATGATAACATTAGCTAATCTATTAATAATTAATAAAACTACTTTGACATAAAATGACTACTCAAGCTCAAGCAAGATTTATTCTTGCACAAAGAATATTCCTCTCA
>AYEL01078954.1:0-18205 GCA_000484575.1 Olivierus martensii
TATCTAGGTTCTGAATGGGCACCTAATAAACCTCTGTCCTTTCATTTTTCATATATTTATCTTTAATATTCACAAGCATGTTATAGACAGTTTTTTTGGCCTTTTATATGCTGGTTTTTTTCCCTGTTTCTTTACAATTTCATTTACAGAATTGTAAGGCCTCAACATATCTGGTATCACTATATACGAATCAGTAACTTGACTGTTAAGATTTTGTTGGCTTTGAGGATTATTTACTTGCTCGTTATGTGTGCAGTTACTCCTCTTGCGGATTTCCTTGTATATTTTATCTATCGTTCTATTGCTAAAACCATGCTTACCTGCTATCTTTCTAATATTTTCTAATTCATCTTTCAGCAGCTCTTCTGTGCTGCAATGTGTTAGTGCTCTCATCAATGAATATTCTGAATATGTGAATATTCTTTTTCTAGATAAATATAAAGAATATTCACATATACATTTTCTAGATGTAGACTTGGAAATCAAAAACTTAAAGTTTCAAACAAAGGTTTATAGAAAACCGACTAGTACCCCTGTCATCATTCCAAATAGTCAATGATAAATGGTGCCATAAGAAAGCTGCCTTGAGGTCCTATTTGATGAGAGCACTAACACATTGCAGCACAGAAGAGCTGCTGAAAGAAGAATTAGAAAATATTAGAAAGATAGCAGGTAAGCATGGTTTTAACAATAGAACGATAGATAAAATATACAAGGAAATCCGCAAGAGGAGTAACTGCACACATAACGAGCAAGTAAATAATCCTCAAAGCCAACAAAATCTTAACAGTCAAGTTACTGATTCGTATATAGTGATACCAGATATGTTGAGGCCTTACAATTCCGTAAATGAAATTGTAAAGAAACAGGGAAAAAAGCCAGCATATAAAAATCCAAAAACTGTCTATAACATGCTTAAGAATATTAAAGATAAATATATGGAAAATGAAAGGACAGGGGTTTATTAAGTGCCCATTCAGAACCTAGATAATGGGCAAAGAGAAGTATATATAGGCACCACAACAAGAAATCTTGAAGAAAGGCTGTTAGAACATAAGAGAGACATTAAGAAAGGGAACTTTACTACTGCTTTAGCGAAATAGGTATATGAGAGTAATGTAAGAGTGGAATGGGAGAATACTAAAGTAATTAAACAAATTTTCGACGTAAAAGAGTTAAGAGTTGCGGAAGATTTGCAAATTAAAAAAAAAAAGCACACAAGGCAAAGTTATAAACGTTAATCAAATGGACGCTGTCTCTAATGCCTGGAAGCACACTTTAAGGGGTCCCAAGTCTAATAATGATGCTAACTAATTGAAATAAATTCGTGATGAAAGTTTTAATGTATAGATAATATTATTATATTTAATTTATTTACGTATTTAGGCTTAATTTTTACATGGGCCAAGGTTCCTAATTATTAAATATATTATTATTTGTTAAAAAAAAAGCACGCAAGGCAAAGTTATAAATGATAATCAAACGGACGCTATCTCTAATGCCTGGAAGCACGCTTTAAGGGGGTGCCAAGTCTAATTACGATGTTAACTAATTGAAATAAATTTGTGATGAAAGTTTTAATGTATAGCTAAATATTATTATATTTAATTTGTTTACGTATTTAGGTTTAATTTTTACATGGGCCAAGGTTCCTAAATATTAAATATTTTATTATTTGTTTAAAGTTTTTATTTAAATTATTTTATGAATAGTTAATGATATTTTAAATCCTGAAATATGTTTAATTTAAAAATTTATTAATTTTTTAAAAATTAATTAATTTAAAAATATGTTCTTTGTTCTGGAATAGAACATTTATGTATAACTGTAATTTCTTGTTCTTTTTAATACTGTAAGAGCTGATGATGGCATTAATTTGCTGAAAACGTTTCTCATAAATAAAATGTTTTGTGTTTTAAGGACTGCTTAAATAGTGCTGTATTGTCTTGAGTAATAATTATAATCTGGTAAAAGCAGTATAGAAGGCTTATAATGCAATTTGCAGTGTAAGAATCTGACCTATGTTATAAGACAATTGCATTATAACTGATGGCTACTATTATTCTCTATTTCAATGATTCTCTCATGACCTAAAATCTTCTAATTTTACACTGACAAGCAAAATAAATATAATTGACATTTAATAATTTTTAATAATTAAAAGAAAACAAATGAAAAATGGTATGAATAGCTCATTATAAGCATTGCATTAAAATTTAATAAGAATTATTTTAGAATTAGCATTATAATAGTTATTTAAAATAATATATCAGGTGAAACAAAATTTAAAATAATATATCATATTGAAACAAAATTTAAACCTAAATATAATGCTGTAGGAAAAAATCATGGTTTTTGATTTTAAATTAATTAAAACTTGACATTTTTAATCAATGTGATAAATGCCATAATGATATTTTCTATTTGATATTCTACAAATAAATAAATATATCTAAATATAGGTAAGCAATTAAATTTAATTAAATTATTTAATTTTAGAATATAATTACAGGCAGTCTTTGACTTATAAAGATTTTAATTTGAACTCCAAAGTTGGAAGTCAGAAAGATCATAAATTTATGGATTACTCACTACCTTTATTTATAATTGTTATACATTATTGTAATAAATTTATCCAACATAAAACTACAAGAATCAGACATAAAAAAAGATTCTTTTTTTACAATATATCATTCCACATGGACTTGTATGTAAATTGCATTGACAAATCACAGAATTTGCCAATTATATCAGCGTCATAAGTACAAGTGATCACAAGTCAGGGATTACCTATACAGATATGTCTCGCTAATATGGTGGTTACTACTGTAAAGTGAATCAAAGCCTTTTTTATTGGCTAGTTCATATAAATGCCTAAAAATATATTTACACTATCATTTATTAAGTGCACAATACCACTATGCCTAAAAAAATTTGATTGGATATCTGCATAGTAAAGCATTTTCTCATCACCTTAGTGGATCCATGTCAATTCTAGGTCTCACACCACTAGTTTTTCAGAAGGGCTGTTTTTTTAAGCACCATATTAGTGAAAGCAGTGTGTGTGTGTGTGTGTGCGTGTGCGTGTGCGTGCGTGTGTGCGTGTGTGCGTGTGCGTGTGTGTGCGTGTGTGCGTGCGTGTGTGTGTGTGTGTGTGTGTGTGTGTGTTATTATATACATGTAAAGTATGCATGTATATAATAACACGCAAATAGCTGAATTAACTGAAACTATTGAATTCAATTATTTCAATAAGTTAATTTGTTGTTGTTGTTGTTCATTTCTAGTCTAATTTGAATTTAAATGTAAAAAATATTAATTGTACAGTGTTTATATATATAAATAATCTACTTTTGAATTACAAAATATCAAAAAATATCTTTCTTTCTTACAGGAAGTAATGGTAAAGATTTCATGTTTTTGTTAAAAGGCCATGAAGATTTAAGGCAAGATGAAAGAGTGATGCAACTATTTGGCTTAGTTAATACACTCTTAATAAATGATCCAGAAACATCTTTGCGAAATTTAACGTAAGTTTTCTTTAATTGTGAAATTAATTATAAGATAGATAATAAAATCTGATAAATATAATATTTTTTAGTCAAATAAGTAGCAAATAAAACTCTTGAAGTTTTGATTGCAATAATATAAAAATTCAGTCATTATGATTTATAATACTTCTAACATATCATCTATAAAAAAAAAAATTACCCTACATTTCTATAAGCATACGGTGTTTTCATTATTGAGGTAGGGAAACATATTTCATTGACATTTAAAAATAAAGGTCTCTCTTCAATCAAAACAACAATTTAATTGCAGTGAATTATTGCTTTGATAATTCAGTTTTTTCAATTTAAAATTAGCATTAAATAAAAATTACCAGTTAATTTAATTTTTTTTTTTTTTTCGAATTTAGGAATGTTATATCAAAGTTTAAAAAATAATCCACAAATAAGGTTAAATAAAAAAGATACTTTCTAAATGGTTTAAATTCTTTTTATTATTTTTATGTATCTTAAGGCTGGTTCACATACCTACTGTCACCATCAGAGAACACACTATCATTGAACCATGAGAATATTCTTCAATACATTAGTAATGGATACATACTTATTGTATCACATTATCACAGACCATCAGTAATGATTACTGACAGTCATTCTCAATGAAAATATTAAATAGTATGCACATTTGTCTGCTATCATCAACTTCTCTTAGATTTATTTTTTTTATTAGATGGAGAAAAGAATAAGAAAATTAAATTTGTTAGCTTAAAATCATGAAATTTTATAAATGTGGCATTAAAGATTATTTTGTTTAATAATTTCATTCAGCCATATTTCTGTAATTATAAAAACAAATTATCAGTAATTATATTTAATTGAAATAATTTATTAATATGAGTTTTTGTAAAATTACTATATTATAAATAATTATTTATGGCAATTAAATACTAATTATTTAGATAATGTTTTCAGCTATTCAGTAGCCATCATCAGTCAAACATATACAGCATTCAAAAAAAATTTTGAATGCTGTATATGTTAGAGTGATTTTGAACTGATTCTTTTTTTAACAAAATTTAACAAAAAAATTTGACATTTAATAATTTTTAATAATTAAAAGAAAACAAATGAAAAATGGTATGAATAGCTAATAAGAACGTGACATTAATTTATTGTTTATATCATATATTTACATCAAGAGTAACCACAAACACCGGAATTATATGAAAAAGTAAAAAAACAATCAGAAATTTGTCCAAAATTGACAAAGTATGGTATAAAAAATGTTTTTAATTTTCTTCAAAGATACTTTGAAACTATAAACAACTGAGTTCTGCTGCTTCTAATAACACAAGAAATCACAACAAGCACTTGAAATAGGATAAATATACTAATTTATTATTAAATATATATAATATGGTCTACATATACAATTGTATTATTAGTATATGTAGTGCATATTATATATATATATATCTAATAATAAATTAGTGTATTTATCCTGCTTCAAGTGCTGTTTATAATAAAATTTATTTATTCAGTGTGAATATAGTAAATTTATTGTGTGGTACTTTGAAATTTAGGTGATATGATTATCATCAGAATCATTATTATGAATTCAAATTCTTATTATTTTATCATAAATTAATGACTAGATCCCTTACCTGATTATATAAATGAGCAGAAATCTCTTGTATACGGAATCATTATATAACAGCCATTATTAGGGTTACAGCATCACCTGCAGATTTTGTTATTTTAGAGTAACTACAGTTTTTATTTTAATTCCTTAATTTTTAAATTATTAATAATGAAAAAGTTTTGGCTGTCACAGAAATTCGAGAATTAAATTTTTCTAATGATATTCTATTGATTGGAATTGATATAGTGGTTATTCTAGTTCCCAGCCTATTCTAGTTCTCTTGCCAGTTTATCATTAATTGTAATAGTAGAGTACGTACATTGGTATAGCTAGCATGGGTAATTTCCTTCTCTAGTTGAAGAACTGACACAATCTGCTCACTCATTACCAATGATAATTGTGAGACTACAGACCTACTGAAAAGCCAAGCATGATTATGCTATATCTTAAGTACCCCAATGGTAGTTGTTTAGAGTCTGTAGTGATAACTGGCTATGAACTATGATGAACTGTATGCTCTGAATTAGGATAATCCAATTGCAATTGATTCTCTCGTTCAAGCACCAGCAGCTTTGTTAAAACATAGTAATTTCCTTGTTCAAACATGGCCCAAAATTCCAGCAGAGTAAATATAACTTAGGAGCTCTGATAAATATCATCTTTCGAATCATCAATAAAGATCTCAACTCGTGCTAATCATTGATTCACTGACTTCCTAACCAAAGCCAATGCTAATGGAAGATGAGATAGCTTTCTCAAACATCCATATTACAGCCTTCTACAAGATCTCTAATCATATCTAACCACAATACTGGATAATCCTGACATTGGAGACAGTTCTTCCTTTCTTGGAAACTCACTACAAGGTGGAAATTGATGGCTCGTGATCAGCAACAGTTTGTAGACCACAATCTTAAAAAGCACTAGTCTAGCTCACATGCCATTTCAAGATTATTATAAAACTAAAATTTATAGAAATTTTGACTTATAAATAAGTCAAATATATCAAATTTTAATATTCATATTTTAAAATTTTTATTATATTTTCAATAATATGTAAAACTTATATATAATTTTAATGAAAAATTTCAAAAATATTTTTTATACAAATTATTTAGTTTTAGATCTATTTTGACAAAATTTTAAAAAATTATATTTGTTTTTATTAATATTAAAATTATCCAATTCTTATGTCAAATTATTAGAAAGATGAACAGCAGGATGCCAACTATGGACTTATTCATTCAGGCATTGCTTGAATATTTTTGGCAATAAACTTCACTTTGAAACATTTGAAGAGGCTGATGTTACCAATAAAAACTGTCCAGCAAATATCTAACACAAAAACACAAGTAGCAATTCCTGTGTTTTGTAACAGATAATCTTCTCCGTATTTATATATATGTGTGTGATATTGCATACACAGTGAAAGTTTGGTTATTCAACATATGAGCCGCTCATTTGCCAAATCGATTTACTCCACAAAACAAAAAGTAGAGAAAAATGATAAAATAATATACATTGTTTTTTAAAATTCCCTTTAAAATATAAATTCAAATAAACATTGTAAAATATATTATTACAGATGTAGCTTTTATCTAATGACTAGGGTTGCCACTTCTCCGGGTTTCAGCGAGTTGTATCCAGGCTCTGGGTTTAAGTATTATTTCTCTGGATTCTGTAGTAAATCTCCCACGTAATTATTAATTAGAAATTAAGAACTTGTATGCAAAGTGTATAAAGGCCTAAAGAGGTCTGTGGTGCATATCTTTTGTATGGAATAGCTGGCGCGATCGGTAGTCCAATGTCCACAACTCAAGATTGACCCACTCTGTCTGCTTTTCATGTAATCTCTCCCTCTTTACCTTTATTTGTTACTGTCCACCATCTCATTCCCCTGTCTTTTTTCTCTCCTCTTTCTCACAGTCTTCCAGATTTTTATTGCATTCGCTTTTCATGTGATCTCTCCCTCTTTACCTTTATTTGTTACTGTCCACCCTCTCATTCCCCTGTCTTTTTTCTCTCCTCTTTCTCACAGTCTTCCAGATTTTTATTGCATGCTTTTACCTTCCCTTGAGTTTGAAATAAAATATTAATGGAGAAAAATAAAGTAGCTAAGAAGTAAAATTCATTACAGGACATCTTAGTTAGGGAGCTAACCCCTCCCTAAATTGGTCTAACAACTGCACTACTATTAGCTAATGAAGTTTATGTCCTGCAGTTTCACTTCAGGGGAGTTCAGGTGTCCAAATCCCGACAGTTGTCCCCACTCTTTGCATTGGTCATGCTTGTGTGTGACTGTTGTGTCTGGTCAGTCAGGAGAGGTCTATTGACACTGTTACATTGGTGACAGTTTGATAATCTGTGTTGATTGTAGATAGGTAAATTATATTGATAGTTACTTTACAGGTAATTAAATAGTTACTGATTTTAATAACTGATAGGAATTTTATTCTACTGATTATAATGTGGTTGCCATGTTTTTTGGCATTTTCAAAATACCATTTTCAATAGAGGGAAAAAGAATGTGAATAAAATAATAATTTGAAGTTTAAAAATGTGTTATAAATTGATTATAGTTTTAAAATAATTCATTTCAGTGAAATATGAAGAAAAACAAATGTACTGTCACTGACAAACAAGAACAACAACCAAAAACTTCAGAAACTCCTAAAAAAAGGTACACATCAACTATGAATATACATTCAAAGATGAATAATTATGAAGAGATGAATATTGTAAATGAATGGAAAAACTGATAAAATTACTGGAATGTGTCTATTGTGCAATATTAAATTCACAATAAAATATGGAGAAAAAGTGGTAAGAATTTATTGTAATAGCAAAAAACATTTGACTGCAGAAAAATCTGCTAAAGAAAATCAATTAATAACATTGTTTCGTCCAAAAACATATTCACCTGATGATATAAAAATTGCAATAATAGAATTGTCACAAATTTACCACAGGTTAAAACATAATCACAGTTATTGCAGAAGGGCCGTCAAGAGAAATTTTTGGGCCCATGACAAGTCTGTGGTCCGGATCCTATTTAAAAAAGTGCATCATTTTGGTTTAATAATAAAAGCCATATAAAGCATTTATTTAAAAAATGCAAACAATAAATTCAAAATTCCATACATTACATACTATGTTATATATAAAACAGTTTATTTTGATATGACTGCTTTAGGTGCTCTGTCAGCAGTCTGTGAATTATTAGACACATTATGTAACTCTTCAGGCTCAACGGTCAGACTCGTGACAAAAATCATGGATATCACCCTCTCTCGGGAGCCCTATATTGCAGTATTGACTGTGGAATGAAAATCAATTCATTGTTATATTTTGATTCCACAATTGAAAAAAACATCCATTGTGGCAGGACAAAAGCTGAAGCAATAGTTGAAAACATATTAGCACCTAAGTCTATTCAAGTAGTTCTTGATGAACTTGGAGTCAATAACTGTAAAGTAATTCCATTTTCCTTGGTGAGCGATGCATCCAACAAAGGTAACAAAAAATTGTTCACAATTGCAGTTCAATATTTCCATTTAGATAAAGGAATTCAAAATAGAATTATTAACTTTTATGAGGATCCAGACGAAAATTCTGAATCAATTGCTACAAGATTATTGAATTGTCTTAGGAGAATAAAACAGCACTATAAGCAAGGTATTCACAGATTTATTAATCAGGAAAAACGTTTTCGGACTTGATTAGAGTCCATCATCAGTTCTACAATACTTAAGAAGGCATTCCATAATTCTCATACCAGTATCGAACAAATTTTAAACAGTTTTAAACAAATAAGTTTACATTCTTGAATTGTCTTCAAGAATGTAAACTTATCAAATATAAGTTCTTATTCTGCAGATAACACATCTGTTAATTACAGCAAAAATAAATCTGTATAGAAGAAATTAATGAACTTTTATCTGAAAATTTTGAAAAGTAAAGTAACTGCCATGTAATTCATAATGCAGCCAGACATGTATGTAAGGCATTGTTTCTCAATGTTGAAAATTTGATATTAAAAATATATGCTGAATTTTCTGTTAGTTCTAAGAGAGTTAAGGAACTAAAAGATTTCTTTGATTTTTTGGAAATGGAATATGAAAATATGATTCAATACGTAATAATGAGATGGCTATCTCTACATAAAGCTCTGGAAAAAATTGTTAATGCATGGTCAGCGATAAAACTTTATTTTGTACAACAGGGTGAAGAAAATATGCACAAAACCATTTGGTAATTCGTGAAGGACAGCAAAAATGGGATTCGAGACAATGAAGATAATTTTTCTTTAGCAGAATGTTATATTCACTTTGTGCATCATTTTATGAGACTAAATATCTATACTAATAAATTATTTCCATAAAAATTCACTACTTGTAATAAGCATTTTGGCCATGGTTCTGGCCCTCTTCAGTTACACTTATACGTGAATTTTAAAATTTACAAATGGGAGAAAAATTACAGAGAACCAAATATTATAGTAAATAAGATAGATAAAATTAAAAAATTGTTTTTTGGAGTACTGTATGAAGAAAATAAATTTTACAGAGAAAGAGAGTTTTTTAGAAAGTTTAATATAGGTATAGTCCCTCAAATGAATTTTCAAGTAAAAAATTTAGGCAGACACAGCAAGAAATAGACAAACACAACGTAGTTTATAAAATAGAATGTACATGTAAAGATAGGCATTGTTACATAGGTGAAACCAAAAGACAGTTACGTATTCAAATAGAAGAACATAAAAGATATACAAATTTAAAACAACTTAACCTCTTCAGTTCTGGAGTTCCCTATAGGGAACACACATTTTAAATTTTTGTACTTAATCTATTTAATATTTTTCAATTCTTTTGTTTTGATGTAAATAATTCAGCTCAATTATTAAAAGTGGAAAATAAATTTATTAAACTTGAAGATCTTTCTGCTTTATAAGCTATCTTCAGCACAACGTTCTAATAATTGAGCTGAATTATTTACATTGAATAAGAAGTGGGAAGAAATTATGCATTATCTTTTGTTTTGTTGTTGCACAACAACAACAACAACAACAACAACAAAAAAAAAAAAAATTGAAAGAAATTTTTTAGTTTTAGAACTCTAATAAGATGAGTAACAATAAAAATTTGTAGTACGCATTACAAAATTTTTCCCAGGACTGAGGAGGTTAAGTCAGGATTGTCTGTACATTGTATAAACAATAATTGTAGCATTAATAAAGACACTATATCAGTTTTAAAACAAGAAACACATTATTTATCCAGATTATTTTATGAATTTTATTTTATAAAGTATAACAGTATAAATAATAAAAACATAATAACAAATAATAGAAATGGATTAAAACTGTCAGAAATATGGTGGGAGTATTTATTCTATAAAGTTAGAGATGCTAGAGGGTTGATGTACTTAAAATGTAAATTAAGGACACAGTACAAGAGCATACCAGATTGTTGAATATGGTAAATTTCTTTGATATATAAAAAATAGTAGCTTTAGGAAAAAATTTTTTAAAATGTTTTTATAGTAAAAAGGTAATTCATATAATAAAAAGAAAGATTTAAGCAGATACTCAAGTAACTTCAGGTAAAAATTTAGGCACACTTAATATAGACATTACAGGTTAGGAATTAATAAATATTAATAAAAATTTTTCTGTTCATAGAAAGTAAAGTAATATAAAAAAATATTGAACTTCTGGAATGGTAATGGGGATTTTATAAGGAAGTCATTTTATTATATTGTAAAAGAAAGGTGTTCATATTAAAAATAAAATTTAGGCAGATATTCCAATATCTTCAGGTAAAATTTAAGTCCATTTAATGTAGACCCTATAGATTGAAAATTAATAAATATAAAAAAATTTTGTTTATAGAAAGTAATGCAATATAAAATATATTGGACTTCTACAATAGTAGTGAATTTTATAAGGAAGTTATTTCGTTATACTATAAAAAATAAATACAAGTTACTGTGTGATAAGAATAAAGGTATATATTTGATATTATGTATAAATGTAATAATTTTAGATTATTGTAATAAATAAAAATTATCTTTATTTTTTTGATGTAAAGGAATGGCAATTCCAATGTTTATTAATAAAGAATTATTTAAAGTTTATTAATGGAGAATTGTTTAAGATAGTTTTTTTGAAAATTCATGTATAAGTGTAACTGAAGAGGGTCATAACCATGGCCGAAATGCATATTACAAGTAGTGAATTTTTATGGAAATAATTTTCAGTATAGATTTTTAAGTGTCATATAAGTTAATGTTTTAATAATTTTGTGAAAAATAAATTAATATCTCTTAAAAAGTGGTTGTTTGATTCGTTCCCAGGCACTAACATAGCATTGAGAACAGCAGTGATTAAAAAAAAAATCTGTAAATTTAAAAAACAGATGTAGAATGATAGTATTCCAATGAAGTTGATCATATAAATTATTTCTATATTTAGATACATTATTAGATTTTAAATTCATAAATTTGGCCATCTGATAAATTAAATTATCAAACCAAATCGTGATTCCACAGCTGACATAACAGTTCCAGCATTCAAAATATGGCCACCATCTGTTTTTGCTTTTATTAATCTTCATATTATTTTGGATGATCTCATATCTTTTAAAATTTTATATATAAAAAACTCATAATTATGAGCTATTTATATATATAAAACAAATCAAAAAAATTCACTTCTTAATCTTATGTTAACTAAGATTAAGAAGTGAAAAAAATTTTTTAATATTGATAAAACATAAATTTATATTATTATTATCAATTGTCCCAAGTAAATTTTCAGTAAACTTTATTATTAATAAGAGTATAAATTTTATATCTATTTTTCTTAATTAAATAACTATATCTCAAAAATAATTTCAATAAATATTGCTATAAAACTGCTAGCAATTTTATTTAAAGATGATAATTTTTTTTACTAAGATAATAATTCAGGTGATTTATTATTGTAATCCAACTCAATATCCTAAAATTTTTAACTGTGTTTCAAATATACTAAAAAGTTAATTTATGCATTATATTATTAAATTCAAACAATAAGTATTAAAAATATATTTTGATATACAGTTTTGTTAAATCAGCATAATAGACAACATATAATTCCATGCTACTAAAGGAAATAAACATAAAAGTAAGTATTTACTTAAATTACAAATGAATTAAATACTATATAAAAATTCATATGGTTACACACCACTTTAGTCAAAATAAATCATTATATCAGTGGTTCTCAACCACCACCAAACCTTTGATGGTGTGTCACGAAAAATTAAGAATGAATTGTATGTATATATAAGAATTGCATGTATCATATATGTTAATAATGAAACGTGGTTGGCTGAATATCCCTTTTGCAGTCCTACTGATTCCTATAAATAGAAAACAGTAGGATCCTATTCTATCGTTAGAAAAATCTAACCCTCGAATTTCTGCAACAGCCAAAATTTTTTGTGTGGTTTTCATAAAGTTAAAATTAAAAATTAAATTAAAATTATAGTTTCTCTAAAAAACAAAAATCGCAGCTAGTGCTATAACTTAATAAGAGCTGCCATTTAATGATCCTGTGTACGAGTATGTATGTAATCTGAATGTAATAAGAATAAATACAATAATATGTTCATGAAAAGTCGTTGTTAAATTTAAATTATTATTTAAAATATTTAGGTGTGCCGCCAAATTTTAAAATAATAAAATGTGTTCCTCAACTGAAAAAAGGTTGAGAACCACTGCAAAATTCAAAAGCAAATGATAACAAAATTCAAAAGCAAATGATATGCAGGAATCCAGATTTATAATGATATTCAGGAATCCTGATTTATATTGTCTCATATCACATCATCCCATACTTAAATCATTGCCCTTGACCCAATTTATTAATCAAAATGAGCAAATTAATCTCTATATTCTATTATGCTGCTTTTATATTATCAATAAAATAGTATCTAAGCTGAGCGTGATTTGCATTTCACATGCATATAAGCTGCCTTGCCACCAAACACTATCTAATTCCATCCATTGAGATAGGACCTGGATTTGTATGTGGCTCTAGATAAAAATCCAAACCACTTCCACCAATTTAGAATGAAAAACAAGTCAATCATATGGAATGTGTTGCATCTGTGTTCAATTTCAAATTCCATACCTCCAAATTTCTTCAACAAGGGTTTAGCCTAGCTTGTTGGACCAATTCTTCACCACATAGCTGATCCCTATAGATATAGGCAACCTGTGGTAAATGCTGGAATATCCTCTGATTTTTAGTTACTTTCAGCAAAAAAAGCAATATCAAAAAAGAAGACTTTATCACAAGTATGGGCAGCTTCTGAAGGACATTGAAATACCTTGCTATAAGATGTAATTTCATTCTTCCATCTTATTGTTATAGTACCAATAAGATAAAAAGAGGCATAAAATTTAATAAGAAAAAGATATTGAACTTTTGTAATGCCTTCAATATCCTTTATGTTGCAAGGATTATAGGGGAATTATGAACATAAGCTGTTGAAAAAATAATAAAGGGAATCTGGAAGAAAGTTTGTCTTTTCTTAAAGTTTGTTTATTCAGAATTCAGAAACCACTTCAAAAGTTGATCCTGTTGTCTTCCAAATCAAGTTTCTGTCATATGTATTTCTGCTGCCAAGGCAATAAGAACCCCATATGGGAGCAAACTTAATTTGGAAGTTATATCTGAAGATGTTTTCGAAATGCTGAATGCCCATAATGAGGATCTCAAATTCAATGATCTTACTGAAATATGGAAGCAAATTGTGCTTGAAGAATTTTTTATTTTAACCTAAGCCAGTATATCAGATCATGACAATTTTAAGACTGAGAGGATAGATTTTATTGAACCTGCATGAACTTTCTTGAGAAGGATTCTTGACGATTTGAATGAGCAATGTACAACAACAGCAAAAAAGTAAAACAAATTAATTTATGTAAATATATATATTAAATAGAATACCAAATATAATTCATGTATAAGTCAAGGAATTTTTATTAGAAAAAAATTTTAAAGAAGAGGGTTAGCTTATATATAGGATTGCCAAAAATTGAAAAATTTTTTACAAGATCATAAGATTCACAAACTCAGTTGCATTACATTCCTGTCATGTCTTTGGGCTAGTTGTGTGATCCACATATTTATTCTTAACAAAGATCATCTTATTAATTCTTTTAATTCTTTTTAATAAAAACTATACACATATGATTGTTCATAAATTAATATTTCTATAATCATTTAAATATTGGGTACTGCATAAATATGATTGAAAATATATAAACTGGTCATGTTATATCCTCTTTGCACTAGTACCATGTCCTATGATAGTGGATGGATGCAGCATATTTATTTCTAAAAAGAGTAAATTTCTTTTTGATTATATTATTAAGAATATGCAATATGTGTAAATGTTCAAATTTAAATAAATTCAAAAATATTGAATTACTAAATGCTTCACAAATAAGATTGGGAATTTGTCTATCAATGTATTTCATCAAGTATCTATGGCTGCTGTAAATGCACATATGATTAGTTAATATTAAATGGAAATACAAAGACTCCTTTATTTATGATGGATTATATTTCGATAACCCCCATCATAAGTTGAAAATATTGTACGTTGAAAATGACTAAAAAGGAAATAATTTTAATAGCAATAGTAGAAATGGAAGACTAAACCTCCAAGGTGGTAAAATCATCTGGAATTGACCTTGGCATCCAATATGTAAAATTGTTTAAAATTAAACCCGTATTCTCTAAGATGGTAAGTGATGACTATGTGATCAGCAGCAGACTATAAATTTTTAATAAAACAAAAAATATTTCTAGTCAATATGCTATGAATGAGTTTGAAATATTGTAAGGATAATCATAATATCAGATCATCATAAGCCAAATAATTATAATTAGGGATGCATCTGAATAGTAATCTCCAATCCAATGTTTCTGATCAACAATTTGTGCATTTCATGATAGTTATGATCATTTAGAAAATATAAGACAATTATCTTTGACATCAGATTTGCACTTCCAAAAATCATGTGTGTACTGATCAGTTTTCACTCCCATCAATTATAGCAAAATTTTCATTAAGTATTTTGATTCTTATTTTTTATCATTTAAATTTCATTAAATATTTTTGTTGAGATTTGAAATGACAAAAAATTTTAACATTTTTTTGATATTTTCTGCTGAATAAGCACTTCAATAAAATTTCATTGTAGAGAAACATGGCATTATATTCTACTCTCCATTTAGCTTTATTTTCATGACATTTGTGATGTTTCAATGCTGCTTCAGAAAGGTTGATGCTATGTCAAACTGACCTTATTTATTCTAATAGTGAACTGGATTTTGAAAATTATAAGAAATTATCTATTTATTTCAATGAATATATTGTTCTAACGTTTGAAAGTTGGGATTGCTTATACAAAGGTTTTTACATTTTTATTAATTTTCAAACTTTGAAATAGAAGGTCAGCTTATACATGGATTGGCTTATACATAATATATATAATAGTTTTTATTAAATAAAATGTGTCAAATTTATTAATAATAAACATCCTTTAATTTTTGAAATATTATTTAAGCTATTTAAATATTTTATAAATTTTAAATACCTCAAATGATGTAAATAAATTAAAATCTAATTTAGTTATGAATATGATTTCTTCTGAGTCATTAATTATTGTAAAAGTTTGTTTCAAATTATTCTTTTTTATTGTTTTTAATATTTATCATCTTACCTTTAATACAAAGTTTTCTTGGTCTCTGTTTGCTTGTAATAACTTGTAGAGAACTTTCAACTTTTGAAATTCTAATTACTGGTTGATTTGGATTATAACTTCCTGGAACTGCTAATTCTAGATCTCTACATACCATCAATTTTGGTGAAACATATTGTAATTCCAATGATGTTAACTGCAAAAATATATTGTTTGTGTTTAAAAACAAATTGAAATAATTAAATTTTTATTTCTCTTCTCCAGAAACAAGAAAATTATTCATTAATGAAAAAAATTTAATGAAAAATAAAAAATTTACTTGGGGCAACTGTTTTGATATTCTGCGAAAAACATGATAATATAAATCCCAAGCTTGTGTTAAATCCTGCATATTTCCTGTTCGCTGATATCGTTTGCAATGTTCTAGAGCTTCTGTTAAATCTCTACCATAAGCCTAAATATAAAAAAAAAAATTATTTTTTTTTTTGTTTGATTGTTAATTTTTTGTTTTATTGAAGATTTAAAATAATTCCAAGATTATAGAAATATTTATAAACATATTTTCAGACACACACGTCCCTCTTTAGCTACACAGTGGGCATTGTTTAATTTTATTAATTTTAGATATTCAATATATGCAATTCCTTATCCAGCACCTGGGAATTTCTGATTAATACACATATCAATAGTGATTAAAGTTTTGGCTAAATGCCATTATTTTAAAAAGATAATTATCTATTTATTTATTTTTTCATATTAAATTATTTTTATACTTACTATGCATTTTTCCCATTATTTTGAGTTTGAATTTTGTATTATTTGTATGAGACACTGTTTTCTTTTCTGTTAATGTATAATATTCTCTGTCCAGCTAAAGAATAGTCCATATATAAAAATTCTTTTGTAAGCTTAAATTTTTTAAAGTTGGAATTACAAGCATACCACATTATTGTGGCAGTTTTATGTTTCAGATTACTACCCTAAAGCAAATCACTGCCTTTTTTTCATTTGATAAAGCATATAAAAGCCTAAAAACATATTTGGACTATTATTCATTAAGTACACAATAATGCTAGACCTAAAAAAATTTGGCCAAATGACTGTATTTTAAAAAATTTGCATATCATCTTGGAGAATTCAGGTTTAATTCCAAATCTCATACATTCAGTTTTTCAGGATTGCTCCAGGCCTGACCTATCTATTTGTTAATTTTTGTTTTATATATCTATTTTAAGTATTATTTTGGAGAAAATTTTCATCTTTAGATATAAAATAAAAACATTGAATATAATTGAGAAGTGTTGTATTAGCAAATCACTGTAAAGTGAGGTATGCAAGTATTTTATTTTACTGTGTTAAAGATTTAGTTCTTTGATTTTATTATTATAAGTTTTGTGGGTTGTTGTTGATTTGATGCCTTTCACGTGTGAGTAGGTGGCCCACAAGAGTCCAAGATAGAAAGAAAAGAAGTAACTACTGAATTTAAAGGTCCAAGAAAAAAAATGTGTTTATTAGTATTTTAATGTAATATATATATAGTGAGTCATTCAAAGAAATCGATCATCACAGTGGCCCTGTGATGTGTGCGCGTCATCTCGGAAATCACATACCTGGGGGGGAGAGAGAGAGAGAGGGTTGTTCTCATAAGATAGAATCCAGTCCCGCTGGCAGAGTCCAATTCAGTTCGGCAGTTCGAGGACCGATAGTTTTTTGACCTGCTTCGTGAGCCTCATTCTTCTGACTTGCTCTATTTGTTATCGTTTTTATTTATTTTTCGCCATTCATTCTTCCCCTTTTCCCCCTCTGTTCGTTGATTCAATCTTCTCTCAATTGATTTCTATTCCTTCCAACCTTATTACATTAGGTAATGAAAGTTAGCTTCCATTCTCACAGATATCTATTTCCTTCAGTTTAGCTTATACAATTTTGTATAAATGATTTAATTATACATAATATATATATTTTTTGTAATACATTATTATATTTTTGCGATTACATATTTAATATATATAATATGATATTTAATATAAATGCTTAGGTTAGTAATTAAAAAAAACATTACAATGCAAGGGAAGTTTTGGGCTGGAGTCTAGGACCTGACATTATCAAAGTAACTAACGATAATACTACACTGCCTTGATAATAAGATATCTAATAATCATACTAGCACTAAAGGCAGGAACTTTCACAAAAATTTAACACACTAGTTAACATGGTAGAAGCGCTTTCGATTCTTTATTGGAATCCTCCTCAGCTACAAACTCATTATAAAATCAAATTTTATACATTCCAT
>AYEL01078955.1:0-46189 GCA_000484575.1 Olivierus martensii
TTATTTGTTAAAATAAAGAAGCTATTGAATTTATTCAATGTTGCTCTCCGCCTCTATCATTCGAGTCGTCAGCCTCATTCGTCGTCCTTGCCCGCGCATTTAACGTGGACCAGGATTTTAGGCCATTTGCCTGTCAATTCCGCTTTTCCGTTCGTCCGGAATTCCACAATTATAAGTTATATTAAATAATGTGGTTAAATAAGTATGGATTTATATCTTATAATACTTTTTGTATTAAAAAATAGAACTGTTTTGTTTATAATAATTGATAGTAAATTCTAGTATTTCTATACATAAGTGGTTTATGATTAATGAAATCAATAAAGAAGCAAATACAAGCTTAATTTTATCGAATTTAATTTGACTCTGGGAGCCAAACAGTAAGGGTGCAAATGGAAATATTAAAAGTGCAAAAAATGCTAACAATTTGCTAATGATGGAAAAGAAAAAATTTGAAAATTCAAAACTGGGGGACTAGTGTGAAATTAAAATTTGTTTTGGCTCTGAGAACTAAATGATGGGGTGCAAATGAAATATTAAAAATGCAAAAGATGCTAATGAAGTGCAAATGAGTGCAAAAGAAAAACTTTAAAAATTCAAAAGTGGGAGACCAACTTCACACTGGTACTTAGGAAGCATCAATTGTAATAGATTTGTGATGATAAATGAAATAGGGGAGAGAGGTCATGCAAATTGTAATGTCATGCTGTAAAAATGGTTAGATTTACATAATTATAATTAAAAATTTTTTAATAAGATCTAATGTATTTATGCTTAATTGTTTAAAAAATAAAGTCTGTAATGTAACATATTTGAAGATATATCTGTTATAAAATGTAATATATATATCTAGTTCTAAGATATTTATATCCTCTTATTTGAAGATTAATTTGAAAATTGAAAAATATATGAAACTATCCGTAAGTATCCAATATAAAGAAATTCCTATTTTTTCTATTCTATGTATTTTTTATTTTTATGTAAAATCAGGAAAAAATTTTAAGTAGAAGAGGAAGGAGTTTTCAAATATGTGTGTCATGATCAACGAGTCAAGTTTGATATGATCAAAAATGATGAAGAAAAGGGTGGGGGTCAAAAATGTTTGAAGTAACATGACATACTTTATGAATGTTCCTTTACTAATTCGATAATATTGTTTTAACTATCAATGCACTCAGTCTTCATACTGATATGACACTAATTTCATAATTTCATCAATTTTCTATTAACATATAATAAGATTCCTTACTTCAGCTTAGAAGAGTTTTAATCTCAGTTTAGTATTGTATGATTCATATTTAATACTGTATCTAATCTAGCTCATTCAAATAAGATTTATTAAATGAATTCTAACTAGATCTTAGACCTGCATTCTGAAGTAGGTTAAATGTAGGTTAGTAATGTTTCAAATTTTTTTAAACATTTTAAAAACTTAACTAAAATTAATTAGTAAAATAGAGTCAAAAATTTAAAATGCTCAATACTCTATTCAGTGCATTTAAGTAAAAATGAAAAAAAGACAAGCATTATTATATAAAATATATAACTATTCACCAATCATTTTCCAATAATATAATAATTTAAAAACAAAAATCTATTTTTAAAATAATACCTGATTAAATGATATTTCCTTTAGTGTCTGTGGCCCACGATCCATCATATGATGTAGAGGTTCTAATGTTGCAAACATGCCTCTTACATTTCTTTCACCAAAATAAAGACGAGAAGCTTCTTCTAATCCTTCATGCCATAATTCATGCCACAAAATAGCAACACGAATTAGTTCTTCACTAACCTATTTTTATAAGTAAATTTTAAATATTCAAAATAATTGAAAAAAAAATCACTAAAAATGATTATGATTTATATGTTTCATATTATATAATGTGTATAATTTTTTATTTAATTTTGAATCAATTAATCAATATAATGATAAAATATTATCTTATTTAAATGCAATTAAATAATAATATAAATAAAATTCATAATTTTGTGATGCATTTCCTCATGCAAAATTGATATATATAACAAAACAAATAACTCTAATCAGGAGAAAAATTTTACTACATTAATATAATGTTTTTGACTTATTCTTTAAATCAATCTCAGTTTAAAAAAACTGAAATAATGAAATTTTTTTCCTGACTTGACTACCATTTATTTTGTTATTTGACTAAGGAAAAAACTGCTTGAACTCTTATCATAATATGAATCCTATATATAGATAAAAATTTTTTCCCCTACTTCCTATCTCATCGCGTCTTCGAGAAAAAATGGTGGTACGGGCGCCAGAAAACACCTTGTATATCTAGTCTTTCGCCATCACAATTCAGCATGGAGTCATACTCAAGAACAAGGATTTCTGGACTTGTTTCAGCCCTTTATGAGTACCATGATGTACACAGATGCCCTCTGTCAGATTCTTCCTTTTATTATAGACATGGATGTACATAGATGCCTTATGTCAGATTTTTCCTTTTATTATTGTTTGAATAGTCCACTCGGCGGTACATGCGACGGCATCTTTTTTTGTGATATCTCACAATCCGTAAGTGATATTAAAAACAAAGCTATCTGTATTTTCAGGCAGCATCTTTTTTGTGATATCTCACAATCCGTAGGTGATATTAAAAAACTTTTAAAACAAAAGTTGTTTGTTTTTCACAGTTCTAGCCACAATTATTTGCCAAAATCGGCATTGGTTTTCATTGGAGATTTCATAATTGACCCCTTGTGCCCCTACTTCCGATGGGCCCACAAAATTTTTATCATCAGATATATATTTTGGTAATCAAAATTTTTTCCCCTACTTCCTATCTCATCGCCAGTATACTTTGGTAATCAAAATTTTCCCCTACTTCCTATCTCATTGCGACCCACAAAATTTTTATCATGCCCATTCGATTCTTCAGATATACTTTGTAGTAATCAAAATTTTCCCCTACTTAATTCTTCAGATACACTTTGGTAATGAAAAATTTTTCCCCTACTTTTTATCTCATCGCGTCTTCGAGAAAAAATGGTGGTACGGGCGCCAGAAAACACCTTGTATATATTGATTCCGTTATGCAATTCGTCGGCCGGATGGCCGCGTGGTAAAGCTTTGGCTTACCACCCTGAAGGATCCGGGTCCCACACCTCCAGTTTTTCAGGAGGGGTCCGGGCCCATCCGGTTGACCCCATTACGGGTGTTGGCCAGCCTGTGATGGGCTCTACAAGTGGCCGCAGCCAGATACAGTATATCCCATGAGGATATGGCGGCGTAAACTAATTAACCTAACCTAACCATTATGCAATTCATTTTAAGCAGAATGGCACAATGAGAAGATTAGAATGCAGAATTTTATTCCTAAAAGCTAAGTTGTTATGAGAATAAAGTAATAGTCAATAATATCTGGAAGATCCAGATCCATTTCTAAATTTTTCAGGTGACTTCAGGCTCAGATGCCGTCCACATTCCTTCACCTTAGCAGATTGCACATTTTTTTGTCAACAGATGATGCCACACTCCATTCAGGTAGAATAATATGTGGCAGGGCGAAACAAGTCTTTCCGCAGACTGCCCACCCCTGCGGAGGAATCAGCCGGATTGCGGAGGACGGGGATCGACGGGCCGGTCTTTCTGCAGACTGCCCACCCCTGCGGAGGAATCAGCCGGATTGCGGAGGACGGGGATCGACGGGCCGGGCCCGGACTCCATGATAAATATTTTCAAGGGTTGGGACCCGGGTCCTCCAGAGTGGAAAGCCGAAGCTTTTCCACGCGGCCAATCCGGCCAACAGTAGACTGCCCATTCGTAAATACGAAGATGCATAATGATTGGCTCTAAAATAGCATTGTTGCTTAATATCTGATTAAAGTCGGCCAGATTAGCCGCATGGAAACGCTTCGGCTTTCCACTCTGGAGGACCCGGGTTCGAATCCCAGTCGGCCGGATTGGCCGAGTGGAAACGCTTCGGCTTTCCACTCTGGAGGACCCGGGTTCGAATCTCGCTGGTCCCACCCCTTGAAAATATTTATCATGGGGTCCGGGCCCGGCCCGTTGATCCCCGTCTTCCACAATCCGGCTGACCCCTCCGCAGGGGTGGGCAGACCCCGTCCTCCACAATCCGGCTGACCCCTCCGCAGGGGTGGGCAGCCTGTGAAATCTAAATCCATATAAAAGTCATAGGAATAGGTCCTTGTTTCGCCTCGCCTCTTACTGAGTAGTGCTTGTTTCGCCCCGCCACTTAGTATACTCCCTGAATGGAAAGTGGCGCTTGTTTCGTCCCGTCACTTAGTATTCTCCCTGAATGGAAAGTGGCGTCATCTGTAAAAAAAAATATCTGATTAAGGGCGGCCGGATAGCCGCGTGGTAACGCGTTGGTATGCCACACAAGAGGACCCGGATACGCATCCCGATCTGGCATCTGAAAAGTTTTTTTCGGGGTTCCGAAAAAATCCCTGTCCTTTACCATCTGGTCCCACTCCATGGATGCGAATGCAGCCCGTGATTGGAATTACTTAGTAATCACACTGATTGGGCGTCATCTGTTAAAAAAATATCTGATTAAGGGCGGCCGGAGAGCCGCGTGGTAACGCGTTGGTATGCCACACAAGAGGACCCGGATACGCGTCCCGATCTGGCATCTGAAAAGTTTTTTCGGGGTTCCGAAAAAATCCCTGTCCTTTACCATCTGGTCTCACTCCATGGATGCGAATGCAGCCCGTGATTGGAATTACTTAGTAATCACACTGATTGGGAAATGGCATAAAATAGCAAAGAAAAAAAATTGATTAAGATGGAAAGCGACGTTAATCCAAGAACAATAGAATATTTAAACAATCAATTTTATTCACTTTTTATTTAAATTTCGATTTTAGATATATTCATAAGATCTTCGATTTTAATGATAATTTGGCAATTGATATAGAATACATGTTATGGTTATAACCAGTGGTGAGCTAAGGACATTTTAACAAAGGGCTCGCACTTTATCTTAAAAACACAAAATATCAAATTCTAATTAAATGTTTTATTTTTTACAAAAACAAAATATAAATAATTGTGCATACACAAGGAAACATTTTAAAATAAAAAAAATTTAATTTCAAAAATTGAAAAAACTTACTTATTGACAATTTTTAATGGAAAACTAAAAAACGGGACTTCATCGCATCGCCTTGATGTTAAACAATTTGATACTCGACAATAAATTTATTTAAAAGAGACTTCATTTTCTAGCGCCTGTTTAAATTTTAGGTTATTTACAACGCGTTTGACCGAACTTAAGCGAAACCGACAAGACCCTAATTCTCACTCTTCCCATGTTTCAATACTCTTGTAAAATAAGTCCCTACTCGTCTACCCTGCTTCGGAGGGCATTATCGCCAGATCGCCACTATCCGAGATGTACACTTAAACACGCAAAAACGGGCGGCCGGATGGCCGAGTGGTAACGCTGTCGGCGTGCCACGCAGAGGGACCAGGGTTCGCATCCCTGGTCTGGTAATTCCTGAAAAGTATTTTCGGGGTGCTGGACCCGGACCGGCGATTCTCGTCCTTCACCATCCGGCCTACCTCCACGACTGTGGTGAAGCCCGTGGTTGGAACTGACCCGCCCCTTAGTAATCTCCCTGATTGGAAAGGGACGTAAAATATCAAAAAACAAAAAAATTCGAAGAAGAAAAAGACTAATGTAAGTCAAAATACGATTATGACATGCAAGATATTATTTTTCTCGGAATAAATAAACAAGCAAACAAAAAGAACAAAATGTAAAATATCAAAAAACAAAAAATTCGAAGAAGAAAAAGACTAATGTAAGTCAAAATACGGTTATGACATGCAAGATATTATTTTTCTCGGAATAAATAAACAAGCAAACAAAAAGAACAAAGGGCTCGCAAATTAGAGACAAATTTAATAAAGGGCTCGGAGGAGCCGCTTTATAACTCATCAGTTTATCTCATTATATAGCAATATAGAGTAAAATCAAATCTCTACATATCATCTTTTGCATATTTTTTAACGTCCCTTTCCAATTAGGGAGATTACTAAGGGGCGGCCCAGTTCCAACCACAGGCTGCACCCACACCTGTGGAGGGGGCCGGATGGCGATCGCCGGGCTGGGCTCACCATCCCGAAAAAACTTTTCAGGAGTTACCAGACTCGGGATGCGAACCCGGGTCCTCCTACGTTACCACTCGGCTATCCGGCCACCTCTGTATATCATCTGTTAATTATAAAAATATGGCCTTCTGATTTACCATAACTTTTCAGGAGTTACCAGACTCGGGACGCGAACCCGGGTCCTCCTACGTTACCACTCGGCCATCCGGCCACCTCTGTATATCATCTGTTAATTATAAAAATATGGCCTTCTGATTTACCATTCAATATATTATCGGTCTACTATTAATAAGATTAAGTTTTGAGTTATACCAAACTATTCTAAAATAGTTTGGTATAACTCAAAACTACTAAGTAAGTTATATAGAATAGTTAAAGTAAGAATATAGAATAGTTTAAGTAAGTTATACTTAAACTATTCTAAAATAGTCTTTTGAACAGTTTTTGGCTCGTGACGCATTTCTCAATCTTTCCAATATTTAAAACTTCAGCAACTAGGTTACTGTCGAAGTCATAGGGGGGGTCGGAGAATCACTATTCTAATATATTTCGACTTTGACCCAATAAAACGATGTAACCTGTAAAATTACAGATTACATCGTTTTATTGGGTTTACTGAAACTATACAATATTTACAGTGCTATGCAATAAAATGAATTAAGATTTTATAAAAATAATAAAATTAAAGGTTGTGTTAATAGTAAAATTTTCATGAACAGTATATACATTTCTGTTATTACAGATTACATCGTTTTATTGGGTCTACTGAAACTATACAATATTTACAGTGCTGTGCAATAAAATGAATTAAGATTTTATAAAAGTAATAAAATTAAAGGTTGTGTTAATAGTAAAATTTTCATGAACAGTATATACATTTCTGTCCACCAGATGGTGTAACTAATTGTAAACACGTGATTGGCGGCTATATTCAAAAAATCGAAGGGTTGTCGAGTAAGCATTAACTTGATTTTTTAAGAAATGTTTTAACTGTGATAATTATCAAGTTGTATTTCGTGTGAAATGAAAAATAGGTTTGCGTTATTATGTCAGGGTGGCTAAAAGAAATGAATAAATGAATTTGTTATCTAATCACGTGTCAGCTGATAACGAATGTAATATGCCACCCCGATTGATTGCATTAGGTAATTTTCAGAAAAGAGCACAAATAATTGAATTCAAAACACGAAATATCCATTCGTTAAATAAAAGAGAGCATAACGTGTTATAAATTCACAAATAAAATTAGCGTAGGCGCTCGTTTGAATATGCGACGTTCATACGTATTACTCAATTGTCAGAAATTAATTGTTTGTATTATGTAAAATCACAAATACAGTCAAAAAATATAGAAATACTAACTACATTTAGTTGATAAAGTTTAAAATTTTCAATAGAATTGTTTTCATTTGCCTTTAAAGAAAACGGGTTGGTGTATTGTGTCTTCAACTTCACAAAACTTAAGTCCATAGAAATATGCAAAATTTTATATTAGGTTTATTGTTTATCTACAATACGTATGACATTGTTCTCAATATTAAATAGTTAAGTTGTGTAACTATAAGAAGAATAATGGATATACAAAATATTCATGTTGATAGAGAAGCTATTTCAAAAAAATCTGAAATAATAACTGTTGCACAATTATGAATTTATCCTTTGATTATTACAGAGACTATCCATATTAAATTATTTAACCAATAGATCAAAATAAAAAATGATTTAAATATTTTATGAAAAAAAATTTTTATGACCATGGGTACTATAAATTTCCCTTAAAATTTAAAAATAAATATTATGAACTTATAAATATAGCAAGGATTTTAATTAAAACATATTTGATTCTGTGAGAATAATATCAAATTATTTTCAAAATAAAACTGGTCCAGACATTCAGAAAATTTACATTGAATATTTCTAAATGTAAGATCAAATAAAAACTGCAGTACTATAAAAGTAACAAAATAATTTCAAAAGTGCCTGCTTTTTTAAATGAAGATATATCTTCTCAAGATAAAAATATATTTATAAATCAGTTTTATATGCCATATTATGCTATATATATACTGCACAAATGTATTTTGTAGATGTGATGTGATTAAATTAAAGATAACATTTTATGTGACAAATAATATAAAATTGACAGATATAGAAGGTTCTTATTTTATAAATATTCTTAAAGTTAGGGTCTGAATATTCCTTTTATGATTTTAAAAAATATATGTGAAAATATAGAGGAATAGACAAAATGTTCCATTGGGAAAAGGTGCTTTAATTATCAAAAAAGATAGTGGCATAAAATTAAGTTTTAGAATGAATAACATATTTATAGAACATTTTGCAATGAGTAATTTGAAACATTATTCAACACTATTAAATATTATTGCAATCACTATAGGATTTTTAAATAGGAATGAGATTTCTATCAGTTTATAAAACAAAATCTAGCATATCAAATTTAAGAGAATTAAAAATGACTTGATTACATTAAGTTAATATAAAAGGCAAAGTGCAATAATTTTATATATGCTATTGTATATATATATATGATATTGTAATATGAGATAAATGCTTATTTATAAAACTGATACTAAAGTACAGAATATTTAAACGAAATTTTAGAAACTATAAGATGTCAAAAATAATTAATACAGTTGAACTTATCAAAAATAAAGAAATGTATTATAAATCATAATAAGGAAGGATTTTGTTCTATTTAATTTCATAAAAATTTATTTTTTTTTTTATTCATGAAAAGGTTTGGAATGTTTATTTAAACTAGTTAAAATGTTATAAATTAAATATTATTGTGTTATGTAACATATGAATCTCGTATAAAGAATTTATATCCTATGAAGTTGCAAAATTTTTATAAATTTCCAATAAGAATGTAATTGCTACATAACAAAATTAAGTAATAAACCAAAAATATTTTAATAATTGCATGAACTGTTTATAAAATAAAATTGAGACTCAAGGATCTGTTTTGTTGCAATCTGTAATTATTGTTTCTCACTAATAATAAAATTCAATGTGTATTTATTGTGCTAGTAAAATAAAGTAAAATTATATTGAATTTTATGCAATATTTAATTATTATAAAATTAGATTGATATTGAAAAATTGCCAGTATAGACATTTAATAATATGCACAAAAATTTATTTGACAATAGTAAACTAGTCATTAAAACTGTTTGAGAGAACGAAAAATTTAATCACTAAATTCTTTAATAATTTTAATTAATTTGATGATTTATATAATGTCCATTTATGTAATTCATTCTGTTACTAATTAATACAGTCTAAAATAACTCAAACAACACTATAGCAGAACTATTTTGAACTTTTAAATGGTATTTCATATTTTTGTTCTATGTATTCTATATACTAAAGAGTACATATATAGTGTCAAATGTATTTTATATGTTTGTAATTAACTATTAGAAGATTGTTTAATAGTGTAATAGTATGGTTTGAATTTTTTAGATTGTATTTAATGATGGTTGGCACTTTAATAAAATGTAAGCTGAGATGATATATTGGATTGAACAAAAAATAATCCCATAAATTTTGTAGTTGATTGATCAGCAAGTTCAGAAATGCTAAAACCATATAATTAAATTTTCAGTTATGAAATTATTAAAGATTATGAATTAACTACATTTTGATTAATACTTAAAAATTATTAAATGTTCCAAAGAAAGTTTATTAAATCAAACATTACAAACAATTATTAATTTGTAACAGTTTTTTATTTTCTGATTTCAGAAAATAATAATAATAATAATTATTTATATGCTATATAATAATTAAAAAAGTATTACCACCTTCTTGAGAGGAGACAAAAGTCAGAACATTTAATGTTCCATTAATTTCTTATTTTTTAGAAAAGCTTTAGGTATTAAATCATCCTACGGTTTTCCTTACCTATCCTACACCATTCCTTATGGTACTACATATTTGATTTTCTGCTTTAACAAACATGCTTATTTCCATTTAGTTTTTCATTCTCCATATTTGCATTTTGCATATTTCTCTTTTGTTGTTATTTATAGATTCAAGTATTTCTCATTCCATATGATATTCTGTTGTCCATCTTGTATCTTTTATCATTTCTGATGTCATTCTCACATTTCTAGTCATTTACATTTATAAATCGATCTTTGCCTGTTCTTGCCTATCAATTCAATTTTTTGCTGTCATTATTCCTTTATATTTGTTATTGGACAAATGTTTCTTGTTTCTTTGCATTTTGTTCACCTGATGATGTCTTATTAAAAGAAAACCAAAAATATTTTTTTGTATCTTTGATATTCTAAATAATTAAAAGTTTAGTTGCCAGTTGTATCATTAGGCTTATACTGTATCATTTTTATTATTTATTAGGATGAGTACTTACAAATCATGCTTAATAATAATTAACATAATGTTATATAATTGTGTACATTACTTCCTTTTTTTGTGATATCATTTAAGATTCTCTATACCAAAGCTAGGGATTACTATTTTATAATTACAGGTAGTCCTCAACTTATGACGGGGTTCTGTTTCAACATCTCTGTCGTAAGTTGAGGACTTTTTAAATTCTCGATTTGTTTGATTTCTGTTTTAATATTTTCATAAATTAAGTTTCTATTTAACTTAAAATGGTTAAACAAAGCTTTCCTCACCTTCTTTTCTATGATGAAATTTTCATCAATAGTATTATTTCTTTACGGGACATGACAGAGTTACGATAAGATACAATAATAAAGCTTTGTTTGCCAACTAATGATGACGCTGTGATGCATATATAAAAGCAATGTGATATATGTATGTATAGCAACTGACAAAGTTGAATTAGAGAATTTTTAGTAATAATTTTTGGCTGTCGTAAGTGTGAATCATCATAAGTCGAGGACTATCTATACTATACTAGTATTGTGTTTACTGTTCTATACTGTTACTGTATTATGTAAATAATTAAAGTAACAATGACAAATCTAACTTTAAAGTAATAGCTATAAATCATCAAAATATTGATTAAAAAATTCGACTGTTTATTATAAGTTTTAGATTAACTTTTTAATAAGATTCAGCAGTTACTATTTTATATAATAAATTGTCATAATATAAAATTTTTATGCCACTAGTATAAAAAAATTAGAATTTATATTTAATTTTATCCATCTGTTCTTCCATGAGATATGTTGAGAATCAAAAGTGCCAGAAAATTAAAATTTTTCCAATATTTTAGATATACATCTATAAATTTTGAAGATAATTTTGATTATTTTGAAAATGAAGTATGATCTCATTACAAAATGGCGGGAATCTGAAACAAGAATGGTGGCTGTCTGAAATATTAAAATATCAATATTTCTCAAAATATTTGTTAAATGAAAAGTAAATTAAAAGAATTTTAAATACATTTTTATAACAGCGATCTTATATAATTTCTTTTCCTGCTTACCAGGGAATCTGCCAAAATGATGTAAGTAAAACATTGAAGAGCAAGAAATCACAACAAGCACTTGAAGCAGGATAAAAAACGAATTTATTATTAGATATATATATAATATGCACTACATATACCAATAGCTAATAATAAATTAGTTTTTTATCCTGCTTCAAATGCTTGTTGTGATTTCTTGTGTTAGTAGAAGCAGCAGAACTCAGTTGTTTATAGCTACATTGAAGAGCATTTGTATTTTAGATGCTTCTTTCTTTTTTATCTAAGAAATAGGAATATTAATTTTGATGGGTTATGTAGATCAAATATGATGGCATTTGAAATTATTGTCATTTATGAAAAATGATAGTTATTTGTAATAATTTTTATTTCTCATAAAAACTGACTTTAATGTTAACTGCCATCAATATGACCATAAATTATATTTGAATTCATGATTTTATTTTTCTGATTATATTAATAATTCTTTATAAAATTTTTCTCATTATATTCTTGTTATATTTTTTACAGTAATAAATTCAGTTATGTCTACAGAAGAGAATGTATGTAAAAATAGTGTTGTAACATCACCCTCTGTTGAATTTTTACTTAAACAAGCATACGTTGCACATAAGGGGAAAGTTAAAGGTAACAGTTATAATGGTATTTAAATATTTAGCTTGTAAAAATCTATTTAAAGATAAAATGTGTATGAAACAAAAATATTTGAAAAATTGTTATATATTTGTTGATACATTATTAATTTTATGATTATATACAGTAGATCTCTTACTTATGCAATCAAAATTCATTATGAAAAATTCTGACTCAAAAAAACTGTATATAAGTTTATTGTTATGTCTGTTATAACAATTATATTGTCTGTTGATAAACAGAATGACTAAAATTACTGAACACAGATATAAAAATTTAAGACCATTAGTGATATCTTTGCAGAAATGTTTAATAAATTTTTTATTTGCATTTTAAGAAAAATAAACACAGTAGAGTGTCAGTTATCCAAAATAATTGGGATTAAATTTGTTCAGTTAACCAAATAGTTTGGATAATCAAACGTACATTAGAATATCAGTTTTATATACAAAGATGTAATTAGGCCTATAATTTATTGTATGAGGGGTTTTACTTTAATATATGAAGTATAGTATTATAAAATATAATTAATTTAGAAAATGGTTTGTAAATAATAACCAAACCATTCACACAATAACTAAATAAAGTTAATATCTAATTTCTAATTCCTATAATAGGAAATTAAGACTATTTCTATACTATATTACATTTATATTCAAATAAATAATTGAAAATGAATGCATTAAGGAATAAGAATAATACTTCAGCACAACAACCTGTACTGTAAAAGAATATACAGATAGTTATCGACTTATGATATTCTGATCTTGCAATGGCTCTTACAATATTCCAAACTTGACCATTTTTGTAGCATATTGGCTAAAAAATATTTTATTAAAAATGTAATAAAGCAATTACTATATTACTTAATTATATTACTTACCATTTTGTGAATTGGATTCAATTCTGTACTTGGAGCTTAGATTCAATTTCAGATTATTTTATAACTGGGGTCAAATCCAGATAATTATATATCTTAAAGGATTCAGTATTCCATTGTCTATTGTTAATACTAAAATTATTAATCTGAGATCAGGTCATTTTCAAATTATAATGGAGTTATCAAAATATAATCTATCATAAGTCGAAAACAATCTGTATCCTAATTTTTGTTTTGGGTTGATAGTGATTCAGATAATTGATGCTTTACTGTAGGACAAATAAAATTTATGCATTTATGTATCTCTGAAATTGTGTAATTTTGGATCTATTGTATTAGCAATTGATAATCATTCTCCACAGTTTTATGAATTTAATGATCTTTTAATTTTATATATTAGCTCTTGAATCTGAAATTCATAAATTGAAAGCAGAGTTATTACAAGAAAAGAATAAGTAAGTTAATTTCAATAAAATTACATGCAAAAAAGTTCTATATTATGTTGCTATTAAAAATATTGATCCATTAGATTGCTGTTTATTACAATTTGTAAAAAAATTTAAATATACATATATTTTCTGATTCCATTTCAAAATCAAATGAATTAGATTTGCTGTCTATCCATTATCATAGTAATTCACATATATATTATCTGATTTTAATAACATTCACATATTAATATGATCATCTAGCTCAGCAGTCTCAAACTTGTGGCCATCCCATGTCACATTTATTATAGTGGCAAGATTATATAAAAGGTAGCTAGAGAAACAAAAATTACAATTGTTTTTTATGAAATATTTAAAAATCATTTTAAAATGTTTTTATAAAAAACAATTTTATTGTATTGAAATTCAATAAAACAATTTTTTCAATACCATACTTCACTTCAAACTTAAAAAGTAATCATTTATAAATGATTTTGTAATTTTGAACATGAATTGAGACTTAAGGAAATTAAAAATGTAAATAATTAAAATTATTAACCCGTCAGTCTAGTTACTTCTTGAAAAATTTTTTCTTCTTCCTTATAAGACATTCATTTTAAATGTGATCTCTAACCAATTAAAAATGTCTGAAGTAGCCCTTTGAAGAAAATAGGTTTGAGATTGCTAATCTGTAATACAAAATCTATCAAAATTAACCAATATATTTCTATATTATTAATATAATAAAATACTTTAATATATTTTGAGGAAATATTTTGTGACTATTTTCTGATTTGAATAAGAGTATTGGAACTGTTTAGAGAACTAAGTATTTTGAAAATGATATAACATTAATCATACCTGATTGGATGTCTATTTTTCAAAATATCATTAAAATATCTAATTTGAATGAAATTTACATTTATTATTGAGGTTCAGTGGAGAATTAAACATGCTAAAAGCAAGTGAATTTAGTTTATTATTACTGGCATAATAGCAATTCAAATCTGATAATTTTAATGCTAAATAAATGAAAATCATATAATGGAATGAATCATGTGATCAAGTCATTGTTCTTAACAATTATAATAAGAAACAGTTTTAAATTCCATCTTATGTATATTTTTGTTTTGCAAATTGTCCAAAAATTTATTATTGCATGATATATGACTGTTTTAAATATATTTTCCTCTGCATATGGAATAACAAAAATATATATTGTATTATAAATTTAATGATGCACTCATAACCAATATAATTAATGGAATATTTACAGCACATCAGGCTTATTTTTCTGAACTAAAAATTTGTAATTATCAATCATAAAGTTAAAAGCTTCATATTTAAAAAATAATAGCAATAAATTTATAGCTCCAATGAGGTTTGTGCAGTTGATGTCACATGTCACGTGTCAGAAGTACAACAAGTCTGAGAGCTGGATTGTTTGTATGCTTATTGTATCGGAAACAAAGAATCCCTAACTCTTGTTATGCATCCGGATGCAGCAATAATAGCGCAAAGAAGACGTCTAGAGAGAAAAATATTTTGTCACTTCTTCCCGCATGGTAAGCCATCTCTTATGAAAGAATGGCTTATTAGAATCAGACGTGATAAATTCGAACTAACGTCAACCAGTAGAATATGCTATGAAAATTTTGAAGACAATTGCTTCCATTTGGAAAATTTTACGAATAGAATATTTATTTTTTATTAAAATTTTTTAGAATATTTTATTAAAATCTACGGCTATTCATCAACCAAATTTTCTTTCAACGAAAGTTTAGTTAAACTTAAACAAAAACGAACGTTGTATAACACAGTGGTTCTCAACCTTTTTGATCCCACAACCCAACATATTTTTTGAAATCATACTGCGACCCAATTGTTTATTTTATAATATAAAATAAAACGGTGTCAAGTCATTGTTCTTAACAATTATAATAAGATGGAATTTAAAACTGTTTCTTATGTATATTTTTGTTTTGCAAATTGTCCAAAAATTTATTATTGCATGATATATGATGATGGAGATTCATGGTAGTCGACTTCCTGGAAGGAGATGACACAGAAGAAGAAGAAGAAGAATCATTTATTCAAATATTGTTTAATATTTTACTTTTTAATATTTATTATCTGATTATACAATTAACTGTTAAGCCATATCAATTACTTTTTTATATTTAAATCATTTCAAAATTTATTAGTATTTGTAAAATATGATGATGAATGCTTACAGGAATATCTTAATTATTATTTAAAATTTAATAAACAGCTTAAATAAAATCAGAAACCAATTAAATAATATATTAAAATATATAATAATGAAGAATTTTGTTAAAAGTTTTTCTGTGTAAATATAATTAGAAATTTAGTTGTTTGTTTATACCTGTCAAAAAGCAATGTAAAAGTAGGACTGCAAAGATGCAAAGTGACGAGCTATTTTTAAAAATGATTAATTATTACTTATTGTGTTTTGCAGAAGTGGTCATATTTGGAATAACAGAAAGTAATTATTTTTTTCTCTTCTGTAGATTTTCATCCAACGTAAATATTTTTCAGTGTATTGAAAAGGACCCAAAATTTAGAAAAATTTTATTTTTTTTTTTAATTTTTTGAAAAACTTTAATATTGGATTATTAATTTTTTTGCATCATGGTTCAGAATCATAAATCTGAATATTCCCAGATTTTAAAGTTATACTAAGAGGTATCCAACGATTTTTGTTTTATTGAGAGTAAAGATGACTCATTTCCTGCTATGTGTACACTTTGAAATATTCAGATTTGCATTAATATAGGGGAAATTCTTATTTCATAGTTGCAAGTAGTTGCAACTACAAAATAAGAAAAGGGATGTTACGAAAAAATACAAACGAAGAATGAACATTAAGTTTCCCATCAAATTGGATAAAACTTCTATTGAAAGTTATCAATTATAAAGCAAACATATAGGAATGTAGCAATATCATGCATTTATGTATTTGAATGATATAGTCATTTTCATGATGGAAGAAAGACTATTGAAGATAATACAAAGTCAGGCCATCCTTTCACCTCATGCACTACTGAAAACATTGGCTGGATCTGAAATGTTCTGAATTGAAACTGTCTTACTGTCCAAATGCTAGCAGATAATCCAAATACAGTGGTACTTTGGTTAACGATCCTGGAATGGATTACCATTATTATCCAAAGCGTGATTCCCCATAAGATTTAATTGAAAATTTATTAATTTGTTCTGGCTCTTCCCCACCACCATAACAAATATTAAAAATGCCGATAAAACTCATTTAAAATGTCCTAAATATATGGAAAATAACATATCATTTATTTATTATATTTGCTACAAAATAATTAACATTAATAAAATGAATTGTTGGTGAAAACAGTTTTTAATTATCAATCTTCACCAGAAGGACAATTGGTCTCACTTCGGAGTTTTTTGACAAACAAACCAGTATATACTGATTAGCAGTTTATAGATTCAATAATTATTATACAGATAAGATTTGATTTTGCCTTCTGATGGCGAACAAACAGTGACATGCACTCGCCGATTTATTGTTTATATGAACTGTAGGATCTCAGACAGACTTTTTTTTTCTTCTAATGGAATCTGAAACTGCACTGGTCTCACTTCGGAGTTTTTTGACAAACAAACCAGTAAATACTGATTAGCAGTTTATAGATTCAATAATTATTATACAGATAAGATTTGATTTTGCCTTATATGTTAAAGCCGATTTCGATCGGCCATCGAAAAGTGATCCATGTAAAAGGTTTAGATCACTATGCTTTCGTTTTTAAAAAAATCGAGGTCAAATGTCATGACACTGGACCACGCCGCTTATATACCTAAAAAATTAGTCCCCTTTCAGCTAAACCTCTGGCGTAGTAGTTAGGCGTTTGCATGCAGAACTGAAGGTTGTGAGTTCGAGTCTCGTTTACCTATTGATTTTTTTTTTTCAAGTGAATAAATTAAAACATTACTAGCAATAAAATTTCAGATAAAATCAATTTTTTTTTGGTCATAGTTACGTATGGGATAGCAATAATTCGACCAGTTGCTACTACCCTATATGTAAAGAGGCTTCGAGCGCAAATGGATATATTAGATATCACCCGACGCATAGTGAATTACGGCTAATTAGAAAGTGAGAGTGATAAAGCGAGAAAGAGTCCGAACAATAATTGAAAAGCGATTTTGCCAAACGTAACTATAACAAAAAAACTTACTTTTACCTTGAAGTTTTATTGTTAATAATATTTTAATTTATTCACTTGAAATAAATAAGGTACGCAAGCGTGACTCGAACTTACAATGTTCAGCTCCGCAGGGAGGCACCTTAGCCACTACGCCGCCGCTTTGGTCGAAATATCACCAGATTTTAGGCATATAAGCGGTGCGGTCCGGCTTTATGATATTTGACCTCGAATTTTTTTAATAACGAAGGCAAAATGACCTAAACTCTTTTACAGGAGTCACTTTTCGATGGCCCTCAACCTGTAGATTAAAGCCTATCGAAATCGGTGGAACGGAGTTTCCTCTGACATTTCAAGAGTTCAAATCTTGTTTCTTTAACAAAGAATAACTCTAAAACGAAACAATTTAGCTTAATGCGGTAAAAAGCATTTTATAGCAAATTTGTTCCTAATTCTGCTCGTGCCAATTATGCTGCATAAATAAACTTCAAAGGTTTTTTAACTTGCACGTACACTCTTACCCCATTTCCGGTTAAGTGCGTGATAGCTACATTTTGTAAGATTTTGTCGCAAATATAAAATTTTCAAAAATAATTTAAGCATTAGCTGTGGAATGCCATTTTTAACGGCCCTGCCAAATATCTATACAATAGGTTGAAATACCTTCATTTAAAGTCCAACTTTGTAAAAACCGCTGGCACTTACCCCCACTCCGCCTTATAACAAAATCGGACTAAACAAAAATATCCATTAAATTTTGGATGTCATAATGGATCCATCATTTTTAGAGCCACCATTTTTAATTAAAAAATTTTAGAAATCTTCTAGAACAGAATTTTGTCAAAAAGAAAAATATTAAAAATTCGTCAATTTTATTGGCTAATACGTTTATTGAATTTCTCAACCAATATATGAAGAAAAATTTTTCTCCACACAAAACACACAAATGATCGAGAAATTACGATTTTTAAAAGTTTCATAAACTAATATAGGAAATTTAGTTTCTTCCTTTTCTATTCCTTCGGGATGGAATTCTTGATTGCTTGATTTTTGCGAATCAGTTATGTAATCCTTAAAACATCTCTAAATTTCAGCTTTCTAGGTCCTAGGGAAGTACGTAAGTTCGAGCAGACATACATGCCCATAACATACAATACAATATATATATTAATAATAGAAAACAATATAAATAACCTATGCAAATTTTACCTTTCTAGATCCTAGGGAAGTACGTAAGTTCGAGCGGACATACATGCCCATAATATACAATACAATATATATATTAATAATAGAAAACAATATAAATAACCTATGCAAATTTTCTCATATTGGTAACGTAATTGAAATATCAAAAATTAAGACATTTTTTTAAATTTAAACTTTATAAATAAAAAATTTAAACAATATAATAGAGAAAATATAAATTATTATATTTCAGAGATTTGTTTACTTGAAAATTCCGTATTTTGAATGATATCTTTCTAAAAAACATATTTTAAAATTATATAAAAACCATACTAAACTTGGATGGAAATTTTTGTATAATTAAAATTATATTTTAAGATCTTAATGATTTAATGAAAACTTAAATTAATGAATCATTCAGATCATTAATGAATTTAATGATCTGAATGATTTAATGAGATAAGATTATTTTCTTTAATCAAAAAATAATCTTATCTCGCAATTAATCTCTTTAAATATAGTAGTTACATCTCATTGACAAGTAAGAAGTATGTTGAGACTTAATTCCTTTTTCTATTGTTTAAGTATGTGATTATGCGATTTGTTTTCTGCCCTAATTTTTAAGTAAAGAAAAAAAATGTTTATATTTATAAAAATATATTAAAGATAATAATCTCATTAGAGATTCAAAAAATAAACAAAATGAAATTATATAATTTGAAAATAAATAATTGTATAATATATAATATAATAATTAAATGACATTTTTCGATTAATAAAACAGCTTCATCTCAAAAAAGCAATTTTTTATTCAGATAACTATTTGAATTCATTAATGAACTGATAATAAAAATTCCTGTTTAAAGCTCTCTATAGAAAATTCCATTCTTAATATGTTTTGGATAAAAAATAAAATTATGATGATGAATTAATAATATTAAGAATGAGTTTGAATGAATTTGAATCGTTTTATATAATGAAAATTAATATATTAACACAATATATGAAGCAACTTAAAAGATTATATCTTTTACTTTAATTAGAATTAAAAAATAATTTTAATTTATATAATTAATATTACAATAGATGAAAATAAAAACATTGCATTATTATTATTATTATAAATATATTATAATACAAATTTTCCTTACCTTTATGTGAATGTTGCATTTGTAATCCTGCAGCTGATACAGGACTATTTCCCAAAGGTCTAAAATTATTAGTAGGCAACCAAGCTGTGGGAGGTGAACCAGCACTCCCCACAATTTTTCCCTGATGATTTAATGACTCAGATGATACTATTGAAGCTGCAAGTGTCTCTTGATCTAAAACATCAACATAAAACTGGCTGTGAGAAATATCAGGTATATCAGAAGTTCTAAAATTTCCAAATTTCATCAAGTGAGCAAAATGCTTTTTTATTGTTGTAATTAAATCAGAAAATTTGGAATTTCCATTCAGATCGCCACCAGTTGATTTATGTTCAGAAGTCCTATCTAAACTAATTCCAAAATTATCAAGAGTGAGATTCTTTGAAAGTTTCGATAATGATTTCCATGCAGAGAAAGAAAATTGAGTTTGAAGCTCAATGTATGAAAACAGGCATATACCTATAACCTGTAAAATAAAAAAAACCCATTAAAAAAAATTAATGTATTTGTAATTTTAAATTAAAATTATAAGTACATAATATAATTATAACAAAATTAAGTCTAAACTTATTAGTACGCAACCAAGCAGTGGGAGGTGAACCAACACTTTCTACAATTTTTTCCTGGTGATTTAATGACTTCGATGATACTATTGAAGCTATATTGTCTTTTGATCTAAAAAAAGTCAACATAAAACTGGCTGCAAGAAATATCAGGTATGATTTATAAAAATTTTCTAAATTTTATAGAAACAACTGGTGTTGTACTGAATAATTGACAATTATTTGGCTATATTATTAAGTATTCTGAAATTATCCATCCCGAGTCTGGCTCCCAGTACATGGTACAAAGTATTGGAAATTAGAATAGAAAATGCCAAAATCAAAACATATTAAATGGGACATACTCTAAAATCTTTCTTTATTTTTTAAATTATTATTAATTATTATTATATTGTAGAGCATATGTCTAAAAAGTTCCAGGATTGATGCAATAAAAGGTACTAAAAAAATACCATACTCACAATTATTGCTGGCCAACATCAAAATAATGCCCTCTAGAATCAATGCACAGTTTCCATAATTTCTGAAGAACCTAGAAAGAGTTCTGAAAGATACTTTTTGGAATGCCCTTATGTTGTTGTATCACAGCTGCTTGGGGAGCTTGAACCTTTTGCACGCTTTAATCAAATTGACACACCCCACTATAGATTCCAAATGCATTAAATATGAAATTTTGAATTTTTACTATAACTCTTCCTTTTTAACTTTTCAGCAAAAAAAATTTGATTTTGTGAGCAATATACTCTGCTCTGATATTGTATTTTAATTTTGGATTAAGTATCAAAATTAAAAAATAAATATTCAGAAACTGATTAATCCTAATTTGCATAGTTAATTTTTATTCAAATTTTTTTTTTTTCTAAATTATCAATTTTTAAGCATCAAATAAAATTTTTTATATACTCAAATTCTTGATGATATTTTGCTTCAAATAACACCAAATACTTGATAGTTCTAAAGAATTTTTCCAAATAATGGCAAATTTTTTTTTTCTAAATTATCAATTTTTAAGCATCAAATAACACCAAATACTTGATAGTTCTAAAGAATTTTTCCAAATAATAAAAACTGTTTATTTAGTAACTTGATACTACTAACAAGGGAACATCGCACCCGATGTGTCTGGGATTTTGCCACTATTTTGTCATCTGAAAGAGCACAAAGAGTAGATGAAGAATCACCCCCTATATTTTGGGGCCACTACTCTAGCGTTTGAGAAAATTGCTTTTGAAATTTCAGAAACTTTTTGTTTTACTTAAATAACTAATGTCAGACATTCCATGACATGTTGTAGTGGCTACATCGTGGTTCCGATGGTCTTAAGGTGTAGGTTCAATTCTCAGTAGTTTCTGAATTTTTTCTCTCTCTAAACTTTTGCACTTTTTAAATTTTACATTATATTTGGATTTTTAACAATTATTTAACAATTTTCAGATAATTATTTCAAATGTTTTAAGCGATCTATGAAGAATGAAGAGACTCATTTCAAAAATTGACAACTACTGTATGTAAATACAAAGAAGATAGATATTTTGATTTAATTCTGATAGATATTGCAATAAAATAAAGACACAATTGATTTTATTTATTAAAACATTTTAAAATATTGCATTATATTACTGTTAACATAGAAGCGTTTTCATTAGATATACAATCATTATTATAATATTTATCATAAAAACATCGAAAACATAAAACATGTTGGCATAAAGAACACTGTACAAATCCAGCTATCCCACAATTACATTTGGAAGTTTTAATAATGTTGGAAAATGAAACCTGATTCATATTTAAAAATACAATTCTTTTTTCAACTAATTTTGCTGCATACCAAGCATATTTTAACATATCACGATAAATTGATGCTGACATTGAATGGATTAATGAATGGATTTTGATTGCATCTTCTCTGGATGTTATTTCTCTTTTTACTTCTAATAAATAAGGACAGTTTTGTAAACGCGATATAAAATTCTTTACTTGGAGAAAGAAATAAACATCGCAAGGTTGGCATGAGGATGTACATTTTGGTGGAATTACTTTAAGCCCACAAGTTGATTCGCCATTTTCTCATCCATTATGAAATACTCTACGTATAACACTACTATCTTATTGTCTTCATAATACCTCTGTACTTGCATAAAGGATAAGAAACAAAACTAACAAATGCTGCTCATACAATATTGCTATCATATATTCTGCTCTTCATTGACCAAGTCAATACCAAGCTAGCACCACTTTGTTCATTTATATTTTCGTCTCTAACAAGACAATACGTAAAAAAAATCTTTGGTGACTTCTATAGTTTCGACACCAAAGACTGCACAAACCTCATTAAAATTAAGAATGTTTATATTCTGCATAACAGAATTTCATGTATTGAATTGCTATTAATAATACTTTTTTACATTATATCTTTGATTTTCATTCAATATAATACTTGCTATTGCATGAAGTGATGGAATATGAGATACTAATTATTATTATTATTATTATTATTATTATTATTATATGAAATTTTAATAATGATGCATATAAAAGATTTATAAGTTGTTAAAGATAAGTTTTATGACAATAACAACATATTCACATAAAATACATCTAGCAAATGTAAAAAAATTAACACAATTTATATTTAAATATTAATAGCATGATAAATGACTAAAGGACACTATAAATCATTACATCAGTAACCATGCACAAATTGATAATATATTTCAATTTAATAACAGAGATCTAACCAATTGAAAAATACCAAAAAATAACTTTAGCTAATTATTGAAAAAACTACAGCACTTTTTAGTAGTAGTTTTTTTCAATAATTAGAAGCCTAAGAAAAGCAGTTATAATTTGTTCCACTATAATAACTAGTAATATTAAGTTCTGTTGAATGAATGTGAATAAATAAAAACAGTAAATATACTGATTTGGAAAATTGTATGAATTGTACAAGCAATTACAAGAATTTCAAACAAAGGCTTTTTTTCAAAGCAAAATTTCTTCCTTTCAATCATGGTTGAAACAAACACACAGTATTATCAAGTAAACATGACCTGCAATATTTTAAGCAAAACTATTTTCAAATTAAAATGCACTGCAATATGAGAAAAGTAATTATTAATTCTAGATAAGTTATATTTTAATCAAGAAATAACTTTTTTATTTGCTAACAGGTCAGAAATTTTCTTACATTTTGCTATTAAGATGGATTGTTATAATACAGTTTAGTATAGTATTTATATATTTATTTATTTCAACTTATTGTTATACTCTATTTAGAATTTATTGTTGTTAGAAATGATGTTTTTACATATATTTAAGTTGAACTATAATTTTAAAATAACTTAGCTAAGTGGGAATCACTAGTAATGAATCACAAGTTGTTATTGGGGTTCACAGATTTGTTTTATTTTTTTTAAATACCAAATGCCTTTAAAAAATGAAAATTGTTCATATCAAGAAATTTGACTTCTGATTTATTTGAATAAATATTGTTGATAGAAAAATTTCACAAAGTTATTTATAATAAATGTGTCAATTTCAAAATATTTTTAATAATTAAAAATTAAATACAATGGGTGATCGATTAACGAACAGTTCGGATAACAAACAAATCAGATAACAAACACTTTTTTGAAAGATTTTTATGTTCAGTTAATGAACACATGATCGGATAATGAACACCTCACAGAACAAACTGTGGGACACACGGACTGAGAGAATAACAGGTCAGCCAAATGGCTGTGTGGTAAAGTTGTGGCTTAATATTCTGGAGGATCCGGGGGAGAATGACAGGTCAGCCAAATGGCTGTGTGGTAAAGTTGTGGCTTAATATTCTGGAGGATCCGGGGGTCCCACTCCTCCAATTTTTTAGGAGGGATGATCTGGCTCGTGAAACCCATGTTTCAATCTTCCGGTTGATCCCGTCATGGGTGTTGGTCATCCTGTGATGACGGCAGCTCTATAAGTGCTGCTGCCAGATAAAAATATTCCATGAGGATATTTCGGTTTAACTAACCTAATGAATGACTGGCTTAGGCCTTGCGTGTTTATGAACTTATGGGTAAGGATGGAAGAACAGTAGTTTTCCCGATTAAAATGAATATTCCATGAGGCTATTTCGGCTTAACTAACCTAACGGAATGACAGGCTTAGGCCTTGCGCAGACTTATGGATAAGAATGGAAGAACAGTAGTTTTTCCCGATTAAAACAAACTCGAAGACAACGTAAAACAAATCAAAGATTTGTTAAAGAAGGTAGGAGAGAGATTTTACAATTTTTCGGTCTTAGAATGGCACCCATACCAGGTTGAGGTCAATAGGCTTGGGGATCTCTACCACAACAAAATGAGGTTGAAGTTAATAGGCTTGGGGATCTGTACAATGACAATACTATTAATCACTTCCAAAAAATCCTGAAGAAGAGAGAGAGAAGCAATTGACATTGGACAGATTCTTTAACGAAAAATAAACATAATAGATGAAAATGCAAGATTACATATGTATATATTATTATTATTACATATAAATAAATGTAGTAAGAAATTATATAATTTTTTATTTCTATTACATATAAATAAACGTAGTAAGAAATTATATAATTTTTTATTTATTACTACATATAAATAAACGTAGTAAGAAATTATATAATTTTTTATTTATGTTATTTTTTTGGGTCTCTAGAATGAATTAATTAAATTTCCATAATAACCTATGGTAAATCGATAATCGGTTAACGAACATTGTCTTTGAACTGATTATGTTTGTTAACTGATCATCCAAAGCTTACTTTCTAGATTTACTTAATTAATTGTTATATAATGGATTATTTATATTTTTTCTTTACAAAAATATAGCTAATTAAATATTATTTTTTTCTTATATAAATTATTTTTTGTTTTTATTAATGATAATTTCATCAATTAATGCTTGAGATATATTTTTATTTCTTAAAAATATATTTATTGTTAACTTTGTATCTCTCTTTTAATTAGCTTTGTTATAATGAAATACTTTTAATCTTTCAAAATTAAAAATTAACCTTACAATAAATTGTAAAACTATTTGCTGTAATTACTTTTTAAATTTTTGATTTTGTTATTTATTTTTTTAGGTTCAGCAACAGAGAGATGAAGCAATGAAAGAAATAAATCAAGCTATGGCAGTACGCATTAAAGCAACTAAAGATCTTGCTCGCTTAACTGAAGAAAGAAATGCAGCTATTCAAGAATATTCACTTATAATGTCTGAAAGAGATTCTGTTCATAAGGAGATTGAACGTCTCCAAGAAGAATTATCTGAATCACAAAAAATGATCAAAGCTTTTGAAACTCAAAAAAAAGCTGCATTAGAAGAGGTAAGAGTTTTAAATACTAATCTGCTAAATATAAAATGAACGTTTAAATATATGATATCAAATATAAATTATAAATAAATGAAAATCATACAGCAGATTAAAATATTATATCATGAATTTATCATGAGATCTGTATAATTTTCATGTGATGTATTTGTGTTACATTTACAGAAATCTCCAATTTTATTATTTATATTAAATTTAATCATTTGCAACTATTTATTTGAAATTTTGTGTTGTCATTGTATATGCAATAAAATCTTAATTTTTTTATAATGAAATACTTCTCATAATAAAATAGTATTTCATTGATCTATCAATTTTTGATTATTCTAGTTTGGGTGATCTTTTACAAAGGAATTTTTGAAATAATGAAATTTCTTCATAATGAAATATAATTTATATTTTGTCAGAAAAAACTCACCCCATTTAATGAGGTATAAGAAATGAAAAAAAAGCAATAACTTATACCAGGGCTGCCTAACCAGTTAATTGCGAGCTACCAGTCAATCGCACAAGCTTTTTAGTCGATCGCAAGCTCCGATCTGATCAACTCGCTTGTTAAACTTCCACTTTACAATAGGTAGTGTGTGTTCTTGTTGAAACAAGAAAACTGAGTTATCCCTACATGTTTTTGTTCTCTGTGTCTTTTATCATTTATTAAGTAATAACAGATCAGATCAATCAATGGAATATAATAATATATCAAAAACAATAAATGAAGATTATTTCGATGAATTAAGCAAAATTTTGTTGAAAATGTGTTTACAGGTTCAAATTTCTTTTCTTTCTTTATTACACTACTCAAGTCCAGATAACAATATATCATTGGTTGGCATTAAAAGGGTTGAATTTATTAAAAAATTAACTTCTTTATTTATTAAAAAATTTTTTTTTAACCATAATTATGAGCATAAGAAAGAAAATTAAAACTTATCATAAACCATGTTAAATGGGAACATTACTTTTTTCCATGGTTAATGGCAAATCCTCTTATCTAATATGTAATTCAATTGTTGCTGTTCCAAAAAAAGGGAAATATCGAAAGACATTTTCTAACAATGCTCTGCAATTATGAAAATGAATGTCTGAAAGACTCTGAAATATGCAGAGCAAAAATTATAGATTTAAAATCAAACTTACATTCACAATAAAATATGTTCATAAAAATTTTAAGATTATTTCTTTCATCATATAATCCAAATTTTGAATCAATTGCAAAATTGTGCCAAATATTGCATTAAAATTTTTATATACCCATTATTCATAGTTATCTTCATATTTTCATGTTATGCAGAATTATTTATTTTACTTAATAAATTTTGAAGTATATAGATGACATTGCTATTTTTGTATTTTTATTCCCTGGATATCTGTAGATTGCTATATTGCCCTGATGAAAAAAGTAGCTCATGGGTATAAAAAGGTTGGGCAGCCCTAACTTATACTGTTGTTTGATTTAGCTGTTAGTAAAAATGATGACTTGTGCTTACACAGTTGAATATTGTTAATCCAGAAATCTAGAAATAGTTTTTTAGCACTTTTTATAAAAAAATAATAATAAAATAAAATTTATAAATAAAATAAAATAAAAACTAACTTGCTTTTTCTCAAACACCAAGATTTAAAATTCCTGCCAGTTCTTCTTCTGTTAATGTCAAACCAAAATCACTTGAAGTTTCCATGAATGGGTTTCTAATCCAATCGTATTGTTCAGTGTTAATTGATGGAAAATAAGAACCCAATTTTTCTTCTAAATTTGTTAAATGTTCAATTATTATTGGAAGTGTTTCATTTATGCAAGTATTATTTACCAATGGAAACATTTCCAAATTACCTTCAACAGCTTTTCTTTTCCAAATCTGTAGTTTTCTCTGAAACGCTTTCATTTTGTCAGTGGATATGAGAATATTTTCTTCTTTCCCTTGCATGCTAGTATTCAAAATATTGAGCTGCTGAAATATATCAGCCAAATATTGTAACCTGGCAATCCAAAATTCGCACAGGAGGAGGTTACAAAAATGTAATTGTTTCATCTCTTCAAAAAATGCAAGAAGTTCTTGTCGTAGCTCGTGTACATGGGTAAGTACTTTTCCCCTTGTCAACTACCTCACCTCAGTGTGTAAAAGCAGCCATCTGTGTTGTGAATCCATATCGATACAAAGCTTTTCGAATAAATGCGATTTGACAGGTCTTGTTTTAATAAAGTTTACCATCTGAACAACTTGATCTAAAACTTCTCTTAATTTTTCTCCCAATGTTTTTGCCATCAAGGCCTTCCTATGAAGAAAGCAGTGAGTTATGATAACATTCTTATTTTGTTTTTTTATAAAAGATGTAAGGCCCGTAACACAGCCTACCATGGAAGGGGCACCATCTGTACAAATGCCTACACACGACTTCCATGTTAACTGCCATTTATTAAGATAGTTATTCAAAATGTTAAAAACGTCTTCACCTTTTGTAGACACACTTAATTCTTTGCAAAAAGAAACTGATATACTATTTGATCTTCATTAATAAAACGGACGAATGCTAAGAGTTGAGACTTGTTGGTAATGTCTGTTGACTCATCAACTTGCAATGCAAAATTTGAATACTGAAGTATATTACTGCATACATTTTTCTCAATATTAGAAGACATTTCTATAATACGTCTGTGAACTGTATCATTGGACAGAGGTATCTTGCTTATTTTCATTGCTGCTTCATTTCCTAGCATTGTCATGACCATTTTTTGGCATGCAGGCAAAATAAGTGACTCACCTAAAGTATGAGCTTTCATATTTTTTGCTATCAGTTCTGAAACTTGATAAGAAGCTGTTTGAGCTTTATCAGAAACAGTCATTACACTTTTAAAAGAATTTGCTGCTTTTGTTTGCTGTTCAGACAATCTCTTGAAAAAACTTACAGATTTATCTTGTAAATTGGAGTGTATAGTTTTAAAATGTTTACTCAATTTACTAGGAAGCAATGATTCATTTGCCATTTTACATCCACATACTAAACATAGCAGCAAAGGATGATCTTCACTTCCGGTCCAAGTGAAACCAAAGCTTAAATAACTTTCATTATATTTGCGAATAGGCCGCGATTTTGCTTTCTTACTTGCACTTAACTGTTGCTCACTTCCAGAATCGGATTCTTCAATACGCTTCTTTTTCAGATTTCATGCTTCTTTTTGAGAAATTTATCCATTTTATTTGAGTGTATTTATCTAAAAATAAGTATTAATATGCATATAACATCCACTTCCAACACTTTCAAAATAAGTACTATACACAACAGGAATACCACATCCGGCTACCAACACCTCACAGATATAATAAACTAATGGTCAACTCAAAGGCTTTTTTTACAATCAGTAAAAAGCGACTACAGCACTATAGTGTTGGCCTAATTGCAAGCCAGTAAATGGATGCTCTTTACAAGAAAAAATGCTGTTAATTAATGTAAGAACATCTGCAAGAACCAGCTCGCACCTCGACAGGATGTTAGAAAAATAAACAGGAGGAGAGAGTGAGGAGAGAAGGCGCAAATTTCAGTCAGAAAGAAAGATAGTTTAGAAGCGACTGAATGCAGTGGATTTCCCTGTATCCTATTTTAAAACTACAATATATAATATTAATTGTAACAATTATATATAATGTTAACAAAAAGAGCAGTATTTCCGTAATGAAATGGTATAATAGAGTAACTATATTATATAATTGTAACAATTATATATAATGTTAACAAAAAGAGCAGTATTTCCATAATGAAATGGTATAATAGAGTAACTATATTTATTTTTATATCTGGACACACATTTCTCTAAAATACCACAGGGTGCACCAGTGCGCCCTGGCGCACACTTTGAGAACCACTGCCCTAACAGTTTGAAGGCTGCTATTGGTGACCCTCGTTTTCTCTTGTTGTGGTTCTTGCAATAGGTTTCTGCATTTCTTTTTGCGGGTTCTGTTTGCAGGTAAACTAACAGCTGCCCTAACAGTTTGAAGGCTGCTATTGGTGTCCCTCGTTTTCTCTTGTTGTGGTTCTTGCAATAGGTTTCTGCATTTCTTTTTGCGGGTTCATTATTGTTCACGGTTTCTGGGATTTTCTTTCATTCTCTTTTGTTGTTTCAATATTACTTTGTTTCCTCACTTGTTAAAGTTGACTTTAGCCTTTTCAAAGTTTTTATAGTGTTTCCACTTGTTTCTTCAATTGGTTTGACTTATCTAGGGTTAATTGTTTGTTTCTGCAGTGTTTCCCTGAACTATTTGATTTAATTTGCATTAGTACTTTTGTTTCTGTGTTTCCTTGTGTTTATCATTATTATTTCTTGTACTTTTGATTTTTCAATAGTTTTCTTTTGATTCTAGCATATTTCCGATTGTTTACCTCTGTTTCTATTGTTTCCAATTGCTTTATTTAGTGTCAGATTTCCAATTTCATCAGATATAATGCCAATGGCATAGAGTGAATGTTTGTGTGAATGGATTCTTATCCAGGGGCAAACTGCCCTCCAGTGCACTTTTCAGCTGTTGGTTTTTCTCCAATGACATACTTCCATTGGTTTTTCCTGATGGCTGAGGTGCGTCAGTGGTTGTCCACTCCAACACTTTCTTTCTTGTGGGAGTGGAGATATCAGAATATTTAGGTTATGGGTTTGTTGAGTATGACTAACACCTTCTATCCCAGTGTCTGCCAGACTGTGTGCCGCGGCACACTACTATGCCACGAGAGATTCCAGGTGTGCCGCGAAAGATTTAAAAATGTTTAATATAGAACGTTTCTCGGTTATAAAATTCAGTCCATCTACGAATTTACTTGATAATAATAATCGCAAAATATCACGACCAAATCTGACAGTAACAGAAGAAGAAAATTTAAGAGACTTGAGAAATGATCCTGTGCACAAAGCTTCATATTTTGAGCTAGAATTGTCAGCATTTTGGATTTCGCTTTGAGTCAATATCCTCGATTAGCTACTACAGCCATTCAGTTCTTGTTGTTGTTTGGATCGTGGTATCTTTGCGAATTGGTTTCTCAACCCTCATGGAAATGAAACAAAAAAAAGGGGGAGGAATGATTACTGATGGCAAATGAAAAGTTACATATATGTTTATTTAATTTAAAGCCACGTCTTGATATAATTTTCTTAAAATCAATTGGCATCCTTATTATTAATAAAATTATTTATATTGCCTATTTATTAATTTCAATAAAATAATAATTTATTATTGTTACCTATATTAATATTTTGATTCGTATTAATAAAATAAATTTTTTCGGATTTTTATTTGGTGTGCCACGAAGTAAAAAAGTTTGGCAGACACTGTTCTGTCCTATCAATTCTTAAGCTGAGTGACTGTGGTATGTTGATTATAGATATAAATCTAGTCCTAAGTTATTAACACACTAACATTTTATTTAATTAAAAAATAAATAATATTATTAGTTTTATGTTTTTTTTTTAATTTATTTTTTTATGTATTAATATAGTTATAAGTCTCTTAACGAATATATATAACTATACTTCCACTTGTTATCATAAAACTATAAGTCTGTTATAGCACAAATTCACAGTGGAAAAACTTTTAAAAACCAGAGAAATATATATAACTATACTTCCACTTGTTATCATAAAACTATAAGTCCGTTATAGCACAAATTCACAGTGGAAAAACTTTTAGAAAACCAGAGTAGCGCTTTCAGCTTTATAAGCTATCTTCATCTCATTAGAATAACATATTAGAATATAAGAATTAGAACTTGTTTTTGAACATAAGAATTATAGAATCAATTTAAATGTTAAATTTTCTTCTAATTATCGTTTTGAGTCAATATCCTCGATTAGCTACTACAGCCATTCAATTCTTGTTGTTTGGATCGTGGTATCTTTGCGAATTGGTTTCTCAACCCTCATGGAAATGAAACAAAAAAAAGGGGGAGGAATGATTACTGATGGCAAATGAAAAGTTACATATATGTTTATTTAATTTAAAGCCACGTCTTGATATAATTTTCTTAAAATCAATTGGCATCCTTATTATTAATAAAATTATTTATATTGCCTATTTATTAATTTCAATAAAATAATAATTTATTATTGTTACCTATATTAATATTTTGATTCGTATTAATAAAATAATTTTTTCGGATTTTTATTTGGTGTGCCACGAAGTAAAAAAGTTTGGCAGACACTGTTCTGTCCTATCAATTCTTAAGCTGAGTGACTGTGGTATGTTGATTATAGATATAAATCTAGTCCTAAGTTATTAACACACTAACATTTTATTTAATTAAAAAATAAAAATATTATTAGTTTTATGTTTTTTTTTTAATTTATTTTTTTATGTATTAATATAGTTATAAGTCTCTTAACAAATATATATAACTATACTTCCACTTGTTATCATAAAACTATAAGTCCGTTATAGCACAAATTCACAGTGGAAAAACTTTTAAAAACCAGAGAAGCACTTTCAGCTTTATAAGCTATCTTCATCTCATTAGAATAACATATTAGAATATAAGAATTAGAACTTGTTTTTGAACATAAGAATTATAGAATCAATTTAAATGTTAAATTTTTAATTTTCTTCTAATTATAATTTCTTTAGAATATATGTAAAATATTTATATCATATTTATTTGTACCCTTGTATACATTTTATTTTATTATGTAAGCATAATCTTATATATTCGCGTAATATGTATTCACGTTCTAACATTTAAATTGATTCTATAATTCTTATGTTCTAATATGTTATTCTAATGAGTTGAAGATAGTTTAATAAAGCTGAAAGCGCTTCTCTGGTTTTTAAAAGTTTTTCCACTGTGAATTTGTGCTATAACAGACTTATAGTTTTTATAAGTTTCCTCTTAACATAGTTCTAGATATACTACTAACATAGTTCTAAGCTTCTAATCTAACATAGAATAGGTTATTAATACTCCTCTACACAGGGTTAGGTACTCACACAAGTCATCATGAACTATGTTAGTAGTATATCTAGAACTAAGCTTCTAATCTAACATAGAATAGGTTATTAATACTCCTCTACACAGGGTTAGGTACTCACACAAGTCATCATGTAGGTTGAATTGGAATGGTTTTTTGCTTCTTTTACATTTTGCATTTAATTTTGGCCCAAAACGACTCCCTTAGTACTCTATTTGAATGGAAAGGGGGCAATCAAAATTTAGCCACCAAGCTTACCATACAAAAGAAAGAAAGAAGGATTTAATCACAAATAAGAACTTTAGTCTGATATTCATAGTCTTTTCATAAAATAATATGAAAATTTAAAGATTCTTGGTGTAAAACTGCTGCATGTGCATTTTATCTAATCTTTCATGTTTTAAATATTTTCAAAGTTATATTTTTGCAATTTTGTGTTTTATGTAATTTTATTACATTTATTGTAATATTAAAACACATTATAAGTGAAATTAATAAATTGAATAAACAACAGATTCACTTATTACATGTAATTTAATAGGAGAAAGCATGCATTATTGACACTATGAAATTTATTGATCCAGCTGATGATAAAGGCTTAAATAAAAAAGTTCCCCTACTTCTGCAGTTTCAGATAAGCATCTGCTTAAGCCTTTTCAAAAATATCATCGCTTTAAATTTTTAAATCTATGCTTAAAGTATTCTATAAATTTTATCTAGTCTTTTGTTTATCAATATGCATATTCCTATATACTATTGAATAAACAACATGCTAATATATTGAATTTTAGCATTATTTGACTTGTGTAGTAGTCAATTTATGTATAAATTTTTGGAATGGTTAAGTGCAGAAATAGCCTACTCAGATTTTCCAAACTGTGGGGCACTAGTCTATTGCAAGGGGCATGCAATAATTAATAAAAACATCATTTTTGAGACAAACAAACAAACAAAAAAAATAAATTGAAATTACTGTTGAAAAAAATGAATCAACAAAAGGGTTATAAATACATATTTTGTCTTTAAAATTGATATATCGATGTACCTGTCTTATTTAATGATTGAAAAAGAATTGTGAATAGCGATATCTTCAATAATACCCCAATTTGAGAGAATTTATGCTGAAAAACAAGCCCACTTTTCGCATTAAATATTATGTTGTATTCTATTTTTTGTTTTTTTTTAGTAAAATTTATTTATATTAAAAATTATTACACCATAGTAAATATATATTTTTTTTTATGTATAAGAACTTTACTTATACAGAATGTGATATACTGTTTTGTAGCATTAAATTGTAAGTAGACTGTTATGATAATGAGAGGTGTAGCAATTTTTTTATGAAGAAAGGGGGTGCAGACAAAGACATTACAGTAGGCCACTGGCCTACTGTAATGTAATCCATGACATTATTGCAATAATAAGTATTCTGAAAATGAATTAATTTGATTCTGAATTAAATTTTGTTATATTACTAGCTTGTTTGATTTACTAATTACCAAAAATAAAATTACTTTGATACTTTATAATTTTGAATGTTCAAAATTTTGTTCCAAATAAAGCATTTTCAATAAACTTATCAAGCCAAACATTTGTGTTTCATTAAATACTTTGAAAAAAATCTTGTGGGCTTATTCAGATGTAACATGTATTCCAATAGAAAAATAGTCATAGTTATTTTAATGTTTTGGTATCATGTTAGCTAATAGATGAAATTTAGAGATGAACTTTTTTATATAAACACATTTTCATTTTGTACATTTTTTAATTTAAATACAGTACATACCTAAGAAATTGCAAATAAGTATATATTATAGTATTTAAAAAGAAAATTGAGCTGTGTCTTTCTAGTAATTTGTACAAACTATTATATTCTGATAGGACAAATTTTGATGAAAGATGCCATTATATATAAAATAAAATTATTTTTTACAACAAAACTTGAATTAATCTTTTAAGCACTGAATCATATCTATTATATTCAATTATGACAAATGATTTATGAAATATGTATTTTCAAAAATATAACTAGCATATCTAGTATTATTATATAAGAATATAGTTTATCATCATCTATTTTTATATCTGAAATATAAAATATATTTTATATAACAGTAAGGTGGACGTATTTTCAAAAATATAACTAGCATAAACTATATTCTTATATAATAATACTAGATATCATCATCTATTTTTATATCTGAAATATAAAATATATTTTATATAACAGTAAGGTGGAATGTACAGAATGCAAAAATTTACAGTCTACTTTGAAGGAATGTAGAGAAAATTATTCAAAAGCTTTAAAAGAACAAAAGCAAAGAATAAAACTATTAGGTATGTGGAAATATTCAGCAAATATGAATATAAATTATTAAATACTATTTCTAATATTCCTATTTAAATAATCATATCAGAAATTCATTTGTCATCTTTACAAGGATTTCCAATGTTTATGTAAGTGTTTTTAATAGTTTTTAAGAAATGTTTTTCTTTTTAAATTTATATATACTGCTTTGTCCTAGAAATAAACAAGAAAATGCTATAAAAAGAAACAACAATGCAAGTGATTTACATAATGCCTATAAAAAATTAAAGTGTAATAATTTATTTAATATGAAATCTTTCCAATCATCTACTTCTGAAAAGTGCAAAGACTTTTCGGAAGACACATCATTAAATGAAAGTATATATGCTCCTGAGACATTAAATACTGATGTAATTTGTGAATTTAATGATACTCAAAATGAAAAAAATCCTGAAGTATTGGAAACATTAGATGTATCTAATGTAAAATTTTCATTGAAATCAAAAATGCAAAATCATAAATCAACATCTGCAAAAAATGTCATAAATACTACTATGAATTCCTCAGTTTCCCTTTTACCCAATTTGAATAGTTTGGTAAATAAAGTTTTGGACAGTACAGCAATTAAAGCATTACATTTGACTGACAAAGAGATTACTCATCCTGAACAAGAAGACATGGATATTTTAAATGATTCAGAAAACTCAAATAACAATTGCACAACTAATTTGAAGGTTATGTTGGATCCTGATAATATTGAAACAAATGATAAAGAGAAAAGTGATATAGATATAGATGAAACTTATTTGCCCTTAGCACAAAGTGAGAAAGAAAATAAAGATTTGGCTGATTTAGATAATAGCATGGATGATATAACTATAATTGATGAAAAAATATCAGCTAAAATAAAAACAGAACAGCAAATAAAGGGTAAGAAATTGGTGCAATTTATTAATGTAAGTTAAAATATCAAAAAATTTCAAATAAAATTTATTCTTACAATCATAGATGATGATGATGAAGTGCAAGTTTTATTGAATAATAATGAATGCAGCTTTGACAGGTATTTATTATAGAAATTTTTATAATATAAATTATTTATTAAATTGAATTATGTTGTGTAGGTTACCAATTAAAGAACATAAATATAAATATAAAGAAGAATGCGTTAGAAAGAAAGATGAACGTAGAAATTTAACTGGCCATTGTTGTAAACAGTGCAAACATGTAAGATCCATATTATTATTTTATTAACAATAGAACTAAATTGTAATGTGATTATTTTTTTAGTATTATGATCAGCTTGATATATCAGACAGTGAAAAAGTTAGAAGAATGAAAAATTGCTCGAGACATAGATCTCTCTTTGATCCACCTCAAACACCAGAACATTATTGGGAACTTGATTTTCCAAACACTGAAGTTTGCAGAGAAAGAGGTAATTATTAAGTTTAAGCTTTAAAAGTATTAAATTAAATTTAAATGTATTATATTTTAGGTTATATAAGCAGAACACAAAAACGAACTCTGAAAAATTTAATACTTTTAAAGCTTAAATTTAAATGTATTATATTTTAGGTTATATAAGCAGAACACAAAAACGAACTCTGAAAACTCACAGACGGCATCCTCTTCAAATAAAGCAAGATAAAACAGAAAATTCTGAAATGTAAATATTTATTTACAAAATGTACATGAAAGACTTGAGCAATGAAGGTTATGATTATGTCAACTATACATACTGATTTTTTAACAAAATTCTTTCTATTGATCAATGAATACTTGACTTTTAAGTATTGTAACTACTAGCATCATAAAGAATTAGTGGAAAACTCTCAACTTCATAACATGTAGTTTTCTTCTGTTTTCTCAACATTTATTTTTGTCTAATAAATAAGACTGTATATAAACAAGTTTTGGTAACTATAACATGTTATAATATATACAATGCAAATGTACAGTGAGTAGGTGGCTAATTGGCACACTTATCCAATGAGAATGTTGGTCATTTGATAATTGTTTATTTAATTGGCCTATAATTTAACACTAGATCTCCTCCACTCTTCCATATGAAATGTCGTACTGTCCGCAGATCCATGTTAGGATCTAATATCTATTGGATAAAACAAATTTTATTGTATAATTTTTTATAAAATAAAACTGAAGTTCAAAATATATACCTGGTCTTGGCATAATAATTCCACCTTTTCTTCTGCAATTGATGTCCTTTCATCATCTCTTTCTGGCTCCTGTTTTTCTTGATTTCCTGAACCCCCTGACTGACTAGCTGTCTGAGAACCGGTGTCAGATCCTGCTCCCATAATTTTCTCATATACATGTTCAATTACTTTTCTGACTTGCAACATGTCACTGGCAGACAACCTTTCCCTTAAGAAAAAATACATGATTATGAATTCTTATAGAAGATCAGAATCAAAGTCTATTTAATTTTATTTTTGAAAACATTAGAAGCTTATTTTTAACTTTTATTAAAAAAATTTTTCATTAAAATTAATTTCAATGAGCATTTCACAATACTTTTGGATTGATTATTGAATTTCGTTTTTAAAATCTTACTTGCGCAAAGGTTTCACTCCTGAAGATGAATGTGGCAATAAATAGAAAGGAATCTTGTTAAATCTTGGCATATTTTTCTAAATACAAAATAAAAAAATGAATAAAAAAATCATAAATTTTATTTATTCAATTTAATTGCTATGAACAAAAATACATACTGCTACAACAACATCTGTTACCCAACTTGGTACAGTTTCATGCAATAATAGTTCTTCTGTTTCCCTTCCCGCATCACCTACAAGTAACCTCAGCAATGTACGACCTCCAACCTCTCTAATAAATAAAATACAAGAAATCAAATTTATACATAACATAATAACTCTATAAAGGAACTGATTTGAAGTCAAACTAATTCATGAGGAATATTCATACATTTTACAGATTTATTTTAATGAGGTGAACTAATTTGCTTTTAATTTGCAAAATAAATTTTTGCAAATTAAAACATAATATTCTTACAAATCAATTCATTATCAATTAATCTACTGGCTTGTTTAAAACAGCCATTCTATTTGAATTTATAAATTAAATAGAAAAAAGTTTTCCTAGATATTGAGATAAATTGATAGGCTCCTAAATAAGTTTTTCATTTTATTATTATAACTATTTTGTTCATTCTTCCCACTGACTATGAAAGAGACATTTTGCTTATAAAATTTACTTCTGATTTATATTAACACAAAAAATTAACTGTCAATTGTCAGTTATAGATTAGTTTCAAAAATTTCTGAAACATCTATTAATCTATAGTATAAAACAATTATTGATTGTTTATTATTCTAGATCAGGGATGCACAGACTTGTTAATACCAAGGGCTTCATAGATTCACTGTGACTTATAGGAAGACCACCAAAAAAACTACAAAAGTTTTATACCATATCATGTTTATAAATTACATATTACAAAGCAACATAATCAAAAAGTCAACAAAGAATTTTTAATTGGATGCATGATATTGTATTGATTTTTAACAATTTTTTTTTGTTAGGTTCAACATTTGTAATAGCCAAACCATGAGCCAAACACAAAATTGATTCTAAATTTTCATTAGTTAAGCAGCAGTGGTACCTGGTGCACATGCACAATTTTTTTAAACTACCTATTTCATACACATACAGTAAAATTTTTAAAAAATATTTATTATTTATTACAAATATATGTTTTTACTGTTTAAAAACATTAAGGAAAAAAATTATTGAGTCACTGTAAAAATAATTTTACATAAAAAAATATTTGAAAATGCATCATTCAAACCTACATAAATATTTTTTAAAAATTTTACTGTATTTATTACAAATATATGTGATAATTTTTTTCCTTAAAGTTTAAAAACATTAAGGAAAAAAATTATCGAGTCACTGTAAAAATAATTTTACATAAAAAAATATTTGAAAATGCATCATTCAAACCTACAAATAATATTTCCTTGATTGTGTGACTTATTAAAATAACTCATGGTGAAGCAAGCCGCATGTGGTAATGGAGTGGTCGTGGAGCATGGTCGCAATGGAGGGCCGCATGTGGCCCGCGGTTTGTATATTCCTGTTCTGGATCAACTGTGGACACTTTTTAAATGTCCCTTAAATATTGTCCCCTAACAATTGATGAGCATTATTTCCATATCTATCTGCCTCATCATATAGGATGTATAGATGCAAAAATTATTTTATACTAAACTAGCAAAGTGTGCCGGGTATTTGCTTGAGCAAGAATTGGGAGCTGTTTTTTAAAATTGTACTGAGTCTACCTTGAAAAATCGATATTTTAAGTCAATAATAAAAAATATCTGTGACTTGTACTTATAAATACAACTTCATTGCAGTTAGTTGTTGAAACATGAAGAATATACAGTATATTAGGAAAAACTTGGTTTTGATTATTTGCATCTTGATTTCTCTTCTGCAGTGTTAGTTATTCAGTTGTTCTTTAATACAACCCTTATAATTTCAAGAAAGTTCACAAACTTATGAATCTACAGTGGATTCTGCTTAATTGGGACACGTTGGGAGTAAGGCATTTTGGTCCAATTAAGAAGCTGTCCCAATTAAACATAGTAGTAATAAATTCTAAAATAAAATATGTAATTCGTGCCCCAATTAAATGAAGTAGTAATAAATTCTAAAATAAAATATGTAATTCGTATGGGACTAAGCCATTTTGGTCCAGCTGTCATCATTAAACCAAGTAATAATAAATTCTAAAATAAAATATGTAATTCGTAGGGATAAAAAAAATAATAATTAGGTACCTATTGTAATGCTTTAATAAAATTTAAAAAAATAATAATTAGATACCTATTTTAAGGATTTATTAAAATAGAATAATAATGAGGTACCTATTTTAATGCTTTATTAAAATAGGTACCTAATTATTAGCTTTTTACAATCTCCTCTGACTTCACTTTCAACAATGGGCTGTTGATATTCACTCCTTGCCTGCTAATTATAGAAAATCATTGATCTAATCCTTTCCAATCACGCTTTCTTTTGATGTTCCTGGAATTTCTTTCTGTAATGCCCACTCCTCACGCATTTGATTTTCTTGTTGTAGGAGAAATGCTTTGGTAGATTTTGGTTTATTTCAGCGAGTCTATGATGGCTTGTATTAAATGGCTGGATTTTAATTTTATTCAGCAAAGCAATTTTGAGTGTAAAATCCTTTCTTGAGATCTTGCTAAAGATTAGTGAAAGTATGTGTAGCCCATACTTTCGAAAAATCCCTAAAATATATCAAAAATTGAACATTCCTTTTCTGCTACTGACACATTAAGCATTTAAATTATGTATTAGTTTATTAGTTTGGTTTCCGTTCTTCGCAATTATGCGTTGCCCCAGTTAAGCGGAATCCACTGTATTAATAATAATCTCTGGTAACATTTTCAGTTTTCTATGGCCCTGCTCAGCCAGTTCTCTTGGTGGTCCAATTAAGCAGAATCGACTGTTTTGTGTTAACTTGGACAATATTAAATGAGGACCTACTGTATTGCAATGTAAACGGCTGTCCCAATTAAGCGGAATCCACTGTATGTGTCTTTCTGCTCTTCAATTTGAAAAAAAATTTACTTGGAGGAACATCGTAATTTGTAATGCTGAATATTGTGTATTATAACATACTGAAAACTTGATCATTTTACCAATCTTAATTGTATTGTATCCCAAGAAGAATTTTTTTGATTGAAAAATTATTTCATGCATTGATTTCATTTATTTCAAACCTCATGTTTATTGGAATATTATATCATCAGATATAATTTCTACCATTCATAATTCAATTATTGCTCTTTTTGAATTTATTAAAAGCATGAAATTGTGGGATCAGTTATCAATATTATGTGACAATGACATCATCTATTTGTGATGGTATCCCAAATTTGAACAAAATCATTTTGATATATACAGTAATACCCTGATTTACGTAAATTCAGAGATACATAACTTCTCATCCTGTTCCCTCGCCCACTTGCTTGTTTCACAATTACATATGTACATACATACAGGGTGCGCCAGCTAAATCCGGACAAATTTCAAATTGAATTTCCCGCCATAGAATATTATATCATCAGATATAATTTCTACCATTCATAATTCAATTATTGCTCTTTTTGAATTTATTAAAAGTATGAAATTGTGGGATCAGTTATCAATATTATGTGACAATGACATCATCTATTTGTGATGGTATCCCAAATTTGATTTTGATATAATAATATATACAGGTTGATGATCAAAAATCTGGTAACCTCAGGACCTGAGGATTGCTGGATTTTTGATGTATATATATGCTGTATATATTTAACAGAAAAGAACTACTTGTACAGTGCTTTAAAGAAATAAAATTAAACACTAAATGAAAAATAAATGAAATTTTAATATTCAATAACTAAATAAAAGACTGTAGTTCTACAGAATGTTAATTCAACTAAATAAAATAGTTCTACAGGATTTTAATTTGTTACTGTACCCTCGAAAAAAAAAGATTTTATATAATGGCAATAAGCAAAAAAAAGCCAGAAAAAATGCCATGTTAAAAAAGTTTCTAATGCCAACCATGTCTAAAAAAAGCCAAAAAACAGCTTATTTGTTGTCAAAAAAAGCCAATCTTGAAACCCTGGTTGCAAGCATGACCAAACATCTGCTTCTGGAATACAGGCCTGCCAGAAGATAAAAAGGCATCTCCAGAAAACAATGGTGCACCAATGTGGTAAATTTAAAAATGTGCTCCGACAATCATGCGGAAAAATGATGGAACCAGAATATTAATTGCCAGATTTTTGATTATCAACCTGTATAATGAGAATTGATATTAGGATGTGTTTAAAATGATAACATATATAATATAATAGGGATTAATAATATAATATGTTCAAAATTATATCTAAAAGTTGGAAGTGCCAAGCCTAAACAGTTCCATCATTGAGCCAGGCTGGTGGTTTAGGATTTATTTATTTTTTTCAATTGCGTATTTCCATGCTGGGGGAAGATCATGGGCTGGTCTTTCATTAAGAATATTTTCTGTTTTTGCCTGGTTATCATATACAGGAATTCTGAGATTAAATTTTGCCTTGGTGCTCAGAGCAGTTTTATAATTCTTGCATTGTTCCAGTCAATTTTAGATCAGTTGTATAGGATTCTGTCGCTAAAACAGTGTTTAGTCTACCTTTAACTATATCTTGCCTGTGCTCATCAAACCTCTGCGAGAGGTTTCTTCTGGCTACTCTAATATATGTAGCTGATTTGTGTGTTTTCTTATTATGTAATGGTATTTCGTATACACCTAGCTTTTCTGCATCACTTAACAGATCTTTGTCATTGTGTAAGAGGTTAAAGAAGGTTGGTCCTCCTCTTGCTACATGTTTTCTTCTTGTTCTTTGCTACCTTGTTTACTACGTTAAAGTTTTGCACATTGTAGGATACAGGTAGGAAAGTTTGATATTTTGCCATGGTATTATTGGTTATTGTCCTTACTGAATAGAGATTTCTGCACTGATTTTAGTATAGTCTCCAAAAATGGTTTATCATAACCATGTTATACATCCTACATTCATAATGTAGTTTAATTCGTGTTTTCTGTCTTCCAGGTCAGTACAATATAAGAGAGCCCTTCCAAAGAATGATCTAAATGCAGTTTTTTTAATAGCTAACTGGATCAGGTGACCAATTTGGTATTATCAGTAGTTCATATGTTGGTTTCTTATAAACACTGGTTTCATAAGTTCCATTTATTAAATCTATTTGGAAGTCTAGATATTGCACCATTTGCTCATTTTGTTGTTCTTTTCTCAAGGAGAGGCTTATGTATTCAATGTAAACATGAATGTAAACTCTTCAAGTTTCGTGCTGTATTTCCATATCATCCACATATCTAACATAAAATTTTAGTGTCTGATGAAATTGTGGTATAAACTGGTTCTCTAGTGTTCTAAGTAAAATTTCTGCTAAAGGTCTTGACATTGGGCTGCCTATGGATACATGTATTGTCTGCTTATAGAATTTTCTTTTAAATATGAAGAAGGAGTTATAAAAATGTGCTAGGTCTCTCAGCAAGGGTGTAGTGTTTAATGCCTCTATTAGGTTCTCCAATAAGAACTTAACTAGATTATAAATGCCTAAACTTTAAACTTAATAAAAACAAACTACATTAAAAAGAACAACAATTTTAAATTGATGTTCTTTTTAATGTTTGTTCTTTTTTGATTTGGAAATTTTATAATTGGAATGCTATTTGAAAATAGTGAATAAACCGAAAACGTTTGTAGCAGACATCTAATAAAACGTATACCTTACTGCTATGAGTGTTTGTATAGTTTGTTTTTATTCTCCAATAAGAAGGCAATGCATGTTGGTTCTACGTGAAGCAACAAGTGTAGGTTATTGAAATCATAGGTGGTTAGTAAGTCTCCTTGTTGTAGTGATGTGTTATCCTTTCTAATATAGATGTGGTTATCATTATTGACCTATCCATCATTTCTAATAGTAAGCTGCACATTGTGCCAAAGTTTTTGCGAGGTTATATGTTGGGGATATTCTTTTTCTACTATTGATCTAGCTGCTGTCAAGCTTTTTTGAGTTTTAACGTATACAAACAGCCTAGGACATGCTGGTGCATTGATTGTTTTAGGTTTCCAAATTTCCAGAAAGTGCTTAGATTTGATGATTGCATCAATTTTAGAGGCTAATTTTTTCATTAGGTCTGTTGGTAGTTCTTTAATATTCATTTGGCAGATATATGAGTTGAGAAATTCATTGAAAGTTCTTCTGTCTAGGAGGACCATCTTTTGTGTTTTATCTTCACTAGTGACAGGGTAATTGTTTCACTTCATCCATACTAGTGTCCTCTTAAGGAGATATATGTCCTGTGTTTTATCTCGTTCATTTTTAATATTTTTTGGTTTAGGTAGAACCATCTTTGATGATCTTTTTTGAGGTCATCAATGTTATAAAGCAAGTCTTCTACTAGAGGTATGTCATCCAAAGCTGTGGAGGTAGACCATAAAGCACATGATGGATCTTTTTTTTAAACAATTGCTCAAATGGCAGTAGTTCAAGTACATACCTCTAGTAGAAGAATTGCTTTACAATATTGATCATGATTTGAACAGATGTCTAATTTTAATTTTATACATTTAATTATCATTATTATGATAAAATTTTCAAATTTATATTATATAATTTTTTATATATATTTATTATTTTAGGGAGTTCTAATTGATGCATGTATTTTAGAAAAGGATTCTGGACTTCTTCAACAGGTAATATTTCTTTAACTTTCAAAATTCTCCAAAATATTTATTTAAAGATAACAGATCTACTGTTAATGTTGATAAAGCCTTATTAAAATCCCACAGTGGTTGACTACTGATCTTGAGATTTTGAAATGCAACAAAAATGAAAATATCAATATCAAAATTTTATCTTCAAATTTTATAAAATTTGAAAAAATTTCTAAATTTTTTCTAAATTGCCTGGTTCTTTTTGATGTATCATAGCATTTTGCAATGCTGAAAAATCAGTCCACAGATAATCATTCTTGTATAACCAAATGTAATTAATCTGTAATTAATCATTTCTAAAAATAGGTCATCACTTTATAGTGTGGTAAATCACTGATTTCATGTTGCAGTGTAATGTGTGGAAACAAACTATTAAATTTCTGATTATATTTATGCATAAAAACTTAAAAAAAAAATTCTTTATTTTGAAATATTTTAATATATACCGGGTGTTTTTCTTGAAACCGAACACTCTGATTTTTGGCAGTAAGACTTGGACGAAGCATGCATTATACTGGGTGTTTTTCTTGAAACCGAACACTCTGATTTTTGGCATACCAATTATGATGCATTTATCATGTCAGGAATCACTCGCTACGAAAATTTATTTTATATTTTTAATTCTAAGCCATGCGTTTGAATGTATTGGCCATTTTCAACGGATTCAAATCGGTGAAGGTTTTCAGCGGTTACGCTGATGCGAAGAGTCCGACCCTAAGACCGGGAGATGGTCACAAGCGGTCGACGGATCAGCGGTTAAGGCGCGGTTTCCACTGTACGATTTCGCCAGCACGACGCCGTCCAGTAGCTTCTGATTTCGGACAGTAAAGCGTTTACGCACTCACATAGGCCGTATAACGGATCCGTAACCTTTAAAACGTCGTATCGAAGTAGCCAATAACGAATGTTGTAAAAATAAACCAATCAAATACGTATACACTGTTTATAGAGTATTCATCTATAACTGCAAGTAATCTCTAATATCATTTTGAAAAACTTTTATAATGCATATGCAGATCTGTTCAAATTCTTATTTTGTCTGGATTTAGCTGGCGCACCCTGTATATATGCACTATTTCATTTGCTGATTAAGAGTCTTTAATTACAACTACATATAAATTTTTATGATTTGTTATTTTCTTGGTAATAAAGAGACAGTTAAGAACTTAATATGTATGTACTCGGTTCACGAACACAATCCGTTCCTTGACCTTGTTCGTGATCCGAAAAGTTCGTAATCCGAATCAATTTTTCCCATTGCAATTAATGTAAATCCAAATAATACGTTTTTTTATCCTAGAAAAAATTTTCAACATGTTATGGCTTTATGTGTGGAAATAATACAGAAAGGAAATAAATATAACAGTAATATTAGAAGAAAGCATGTTTAACACCACCTTCACTAACACTCTTAACTTTTTTGGGAGCCATAATAAGGGATAAATTTAATTAAATAATGAAAAAAACTAAAATATCAACACTTGTTGGGACTCTACTGTACCCATGTGAGCTGGGCAAACTGGATTGCTGCTGGAGGTGAGGCTGTGTGCAGGGTTTTGTGCACCGCGAGTCACATGTGCTCCACGCACCCTGTGCGTGTGTGTTCGTGAACCGAAGCATCGTTCG